>JAADXR010000169.1:0-55782 GCA_023337935.1 Elongisporangium anandrum | reverse complement strand
TGAACGGCCGAAGCCGGATCCAGCCGCCGCTTCCTGCCAACTACACGGGCAATTGCATCTTCACAGCACAGTCCGTCCACGCGGCGTCGCTGCTGGAGATCACACAGAGCGACCCGGCCTTCCCTCTGGCAGTCGCCATGGCGGCGCAGCGCATTCGCCAGTCCATCGAGCGCGTGGACAACGCATTTATTCGCGACACGATCGAGTTCATGCAGGCGACCACGCCCAGTCACATCCAGAACTCATCGAAGTGCTTCTTTGGCAAGGACATCGTGTTCTCGTCCTGGGCGGGTCTCGGCATGTTCGACGCCGATTTCGGAGGCAACACGCCGTGCTTCGTCACGCCTCCGGAAGTTACAGTGTGCGAGGGCCTGGTCGTGCTTCTGGACACAGTGGGGGGCAGAGATGTCTCCGGTCTCGACGTGATCGTGTATCTGGAGTCGCAGGCCACGAACAGACTCCTGAAGCTCTGGAGCCAACTCACGCCGCCCAGCGCAGCATTTGCATGAGTGTGAATCAGATGCATTTAACCAAATTACCATTGTAGACATTGAAATATTGTTAAATTGTTTCAAGAGGCAACTTTACTTCGAAAATCACAGTATTAGTCCAAAAACTGGTATCATAGTGGATAAGTTTCCGTTTCGAAACGACTCGGCATCAAGAGGTCATGGCTATAAGGCCATGGGGGCGTCTGACGTTTTTAATTAGCGCGTGGCTCTAGCCAGCCGCCGCCTCACTCCCTCTCGCAGGTCTCGTTCTTTGGCTCGCTCTCCTGCGCATCCGGCTGTGTGCGTCATGTTCCGCAGCGGGGCGCCGATCCCGCGTTCTCCGTGTCCCAAGCCCGGAGCAAGTGCAAGTGCAACCAATGCGAGTGTGGCTGCTGCTGCATCCACACTGCCGGTACTCGGTCAGGTGAACGCAGCGCATTTGCAAGTCGGCCATCAGGTCTGGGTCGCGGACGCCAAGCTGCTCTGGCGCATTGGCGAAGTGCAGAGCATCGCCAGCAACCTGCAGAGCGCGCAGGTCTACCTCCCGGATGCGGCCGACGAGAAGGTGCAGACGCTGACAGTGGACAAGCTGTTCACGTTCGATGCGTCGCATATCGTGGACCATGTCGACATCGCGCTGATGAACAACATGCACGAGGCGCCGCTGCTGAATGTGCTGCGCCAGCGGTTCGAGAGCGACAAGATCTACACGTTCACGGCCGATATCCTGCTCTCGATCAATCCGTACAAGTCCATCCCTCTGCTCTACGACGTCGCGGGGTTTATGGAGAGGCAAAAGGCTGAAAGCAGTGACAAGAACAGTTCCAGCAATAGCAGCAGCTCTGCGACGTCGACGCCGCATCTGTTCACGATCGCGGAGAAGGCCTATGCCGGCATGAAAGGCACGCTCACCGGCACAAGTTGTCCACAGTCCATCGTGATCAGTGGCGAGAGTGGGGCAGGCAAGACCGAAGCGTCTAAGTACATTATGAAGTACCTTGCGACAGCCAGCAAGGGTGCTTCTGGCAGCAATCCGACCGACGTCAAGGCTTCCGGAGTGCATGAGCGCATTGAAGAGTGCGTCGTGCTGTCGAATCTGATCCTCGAGTCGTTTGGTAATGCCAAGACCTCGCGCAATGACAACTCAAGTCGCTTCGGCAAGTATATCCAGATCCATTACAACGGTGACGGGCGCATGGCGGGGGTCTCCATCCGCCACTTCCTACTGGAGAAGACGCGGCTCGTGATGCCGCAAGCCAACGAGCGGAACTACCACATCTTCTACCAGCTACTATCAGGACTCAGTACGCTTGGCGCACAGGATCAGCTAAAGCTCAAGCTGCAGAACGATGTGTGGAATTACACCTACCTCACGCATGGCGAGTGCGTGGATGTCGACGGCGTGGACGATGCGGCGGAGTTTGCACAGCTTCGAGATTGTCTGGAGCAACTTGGAATGAATAATGCCAGCTTCCAACAGCCCATGTTTGAGATTCTGGCTGTGATTTTGCAACTGGGCAATGTGGGCTTTGAAGGAGTCAAGCCTGATAATGCAGCCAACAACGCAGAAGAGATCACGACTGTCGTGTTCCCCGAAGCAGATCAAGGAGTGGATCTTGAGCACGTATCGATGCTGCTGGGCGTTGACCCAAGCGAATTTGCAAAGAAGATGGTCACACAGACAACTATCACTGGGCGAGGCAGTATCCTGGAACTGAAGTTGTCTCCAGAACAGGCAAAGAATGCCCTTAATGCGTTCTGCAAGTACCTTTATGGTGAGCTGTTCCACCACCTGATTCAGCGCATCAATGCGTGCGCCAAGCAACAGACTGCTGATACCAGTGGAGCTACATCGTCAGCCTCGACAACACAAAAGGGCAAGCAATCGCAGTCGAAGGCGCCTTCTTCAGCGTTTATCGGCATCTTGGACATCTTCGGCTTTGAAGTCATGAAAAAGAATAGTCTTGAGCAACTGTGCATCAATTTCACGAATGAGACGCTGCAACAGCAGTTCAACAAGCATGTCTTTGTTCTTGAGCAGGAGCGTTATGCACAAGAAGGCATCGCATTCTCGATCGTCGAGTTCAAGGACAATCAGTTGTGTCTGGATCTGATCCAGAAGCCGCCCATGGGACTTCTCCCACTTCTTGAGGAGCAGATGCTGCTCAAGCGGAAGACCACGGACAAGCAATTGCTGACAATTTATCATGGCAATCATCTAGACAAGCATGTGAATTATGCAAAGCCTAGATTTGAGTGCGATGAATTTATTATTCGCCATTACGCTGGCGAGGTCACGTACGACATTCAAGATTTTATCGCCAAGAACACGGACAATCTGCATGATGACCTGCTGGATCTGCTGCGACGAAGTGCGCAACCACTTCTACAGGCAATGTTTAGTTCGGTGTGTGACGCGAACAAGCCACAAAAACGTGCACCCGTAGCCGCTTCTGGTTCTTCCAACCAGAAAAGCAAAAGCGCTTCATTGACCGGTACCTCAACTGTCTCGAGTCGCTTCCGTACACAGCTCACTGAGCTTATGGATGTGCTTTGGAGCACGACGCCGAACTATATCAAGTGCATCAAGCCCAATAACCTCAAGTTTCCTGGTGGGTTCAGCTGCGAGCTCGTGCGCGATCAGTTGATCTATAGTGGCGTACTCGAAGTCGTACGGATTCGGCAGGAAGGATTTCCCATTCGCAAACGCTATGACCTTTTCTTCGAGCGGTATTGGCCGCTAGTCATCAACAAATTCTCCGTGGCCAGTGCTCGTAGCGATCAAAAGGTACTCAAGAGTGCCTGTGAGTGCATCGCAAAGGACTGGCTCGAAGCGGATATCACTTTGACTGATTCGGGGAACAAAAAGCAAATCTTCGCCATGGGCAAGCAGGAGGTGTTCTTACGCTACGGTCAAATTGAGAAGCTTGAATCATTCATCGTGTCGCTTCAGCAGCAAAAAGCAGTCATCATTCAATCCAAACTCGTGCGCTGCCGCTTGGCGTTCCGGAAGTATCATACCATGAAGCGTGGTATGACCTTTCTGCAGGCATTGTGGCGCATGCACGTTGCTCACGCGCGCTACACGAACATGCGCCAAGCGACCCTTCAAGTTCAAGCTCACTTTCGACGCTTTGTACTTCAAACCAAGTACCAGCGACAGAGGCGTGCTGCGAATACGATCTTTCGGTACACACTTCGCTTTCTCACGCACAAGCGATTTGTTCGTTGGGCCAAGCAGACCAAGGCAGCTGTTCAAGTACAACGACATGTGCGTGGATTCCTCGTGCGCACAGCTGCAGAGCGTTTGCGAAAGCTCAAAGAACGATCGACACTCGCAATGCAGTGTTGGTACCGAATGGCGCTCTGTCGGCGGGTATTCCTACGACAACGGCGCGCAGGTGTTCGTATCCAGGCTGAATACCGGGCGTTGGTCTCTCGGCGTGCATTCTTGCTTCAGAAGGCGGCCTCAGTCGTTCTCGCGGCGTTTGTTCGTCAGTTTCTTCAGCGGCGCAAGTTCAAGATGCTCAAGCAACGAATCGTCGCGCTGCAGGCACTAATACGTCAGTCGAGTGTGCGGAAGCAGTATTTGCATGTACATCGTCTTGTGGTCTACGTGCAGAGCAGACGTCGCCAATTGTTGGCCCAGCGGCGATCTGATCAGCGGAAACGAGCTGTAAAGATGTTGCAGCACGCCATGCGTGGGTGGATCTGCCGTTGTCGGTATTTGGTTATGAAACAGAGCGTCACAAGATTACAATACTGCGCCAAAACCTGGCTGCGCAGCAAAGAGTATCGCCAGCTGCGCACTTCCACAAAACGTGTGCAAAGTGCGTGGCGGCGATACGCTCGCCTACACCGTTGGACTATTGAAGTGGCCAGTTTGTTTGGCTCGCCGCGATCAAATCCCGCTGCAACAACAACGACAAGCTGGTCTCAGCACACGAAGATGGAAGATTCGGATCGACGCATGGAGAAGCTTCGACAACAACCTGCACTATTTTTCAACCTTCGCCCACGATTATTTGGGTATAATACGCTGTTTCATCATGTGGCGAGCTGTGGAGATTTGGATGTGGCCAAGTATATGCTCGAGCAGAGTGCTACGATGACACCCAAGCTGAATCTGCTCTGGCTTCGCAATGGCAGTGGTAACACAGCCTTCCACGAAGCGTGCGCACATGGACAATACGATATGGCCAAGTGGTTGCTGCTGCAAGTGCGGATGATTCCTGAGACAGTTCTGCGGGCCGCGGGCCAAGACAAGTCAGCCGTTGACCGACTGGCATCTGGTTCATTCGCATGTAATCAATACGAGTCCACGGACCGATTGCAGCCACCGCGCATTGTGAACAAATCGGAAGGACCCGAACAATCCGAGAGTTGCGATCTGACACCACGCGTCGTGTTCAGTGGCTACCTCCGCAAGAAACGCGAGACTTCCCGTTGGATGAAACGATTCGTGGTACTTCGCGTGAACGAGCATCAGGACGCAGTGCTTGAGTACTATGCGAACGACAAGTCAGCAACACTGCAGAGCAAAAGCGCCAAACACATGGATCTCCGTGCAGCGCTGTTCAAGAAGAGCGTCGACCTGCCGTTCGCCTTCGAAATTCATTCACCGTACCTGCTACAGGGACGCAACAAGGAAGGCCGGTTGTATTTTGCAGCTGATAACGAGCTCGAGATCCAAACTTGGCTCGCGCACTTGCGACATACAATCCCAAGCAGCATCGAGTCTCGTTTGTTTGCCATGCACCGAGCGTCCAAGTACGGTAAGTTGGAGTTTGTGGATTTTTCAACTCGAAAAATTCTGAGCAATCTCGTCAACACATCAAGTCGACGGGAGACACCTTTGCATTTGGCCGCTGGGGTTTTACTTCTCGATGCCAATGGAGTGATGCCGTCGCTCACGTCCAGTAGCGTGTCCGCATCAGTGCTGACAGAGACTGACGATCCGCACGGCAATAACAACAGCAGCATCAGTACGACTGACCACCACGCTCTCACCGTAAACGGCAACAACGACGAAAATATCGGCAGCAACAGCGCCGTTTCCACCTTGACAGCCTTAGGCAAAGCGAGGCTCGATGCGGAAGCCGAACTAGTCAAACTTGTCCTCTGGCTGATCGAGAATGGCGCCGATGTGAATGCGATGACAGCTCCGGGAGAGAACCCACTCAAGCGGGCGCTACAGGCCAAGAACCTTGTCGTAGCGAAGCACTTGCTAGACCGAGGTGCTCTCGCTGTAGACCTTACAGACGCCCAGGTAGTCGACGTCCAGCGACTCAAGGCGGCATTAGCTAAGCAAGCCATCTCGAGCGTCGGCTGTGCCTCGTCTTCCTTCGCCTCGTCGTCTTCGTCTCGGCTTTCAGTTGTGAGCGCGACTCTGCGAAAGACGAAGTCCAAGTCGGACAAGGACAAGGAGATGCCGCTTCTCTTTCTACTCAAGCAGCCGGGCAAGATCCGCCACAGCTCCTACGTCTCGGTGTTTGTGGAGCTCATCGGCATCGCGAATCCGCAAGAGCTCGTTCGTCCTCGTGTGATCATGTCGGTGCTGGATACGCAACAGCACCTGGTCGAGATGAAGCAGCAGGTGTCGATGCAGCCGCTCGCGCTCAACTCGACTCTACTCTGGTCGTTCACGTGGCACATGCAGACACCGCTGGAGAATCTGCCACATGGTGCCTGCGTTGTATTCGAGCTTACGGTCTCGCCCTTGGCGTCAGCGACCGCCACGACCGTCACAGCAGCAGCTGACGACTTCGTGCCGGTGTGCTGGACGTACGTGCAAGTAGACCAACGCACGACCAACTGCATGCCGCTCAACGCCGAGATGTACAACTATCCGCTGGATCTCACTCTCAAGAAGCTGCAGCGCGTGGACGCGTTCCTCCTGGGCGAGGTCTTCATCTCGCAAGGCCCACAAGCGTAACCAGACAGACATTCTCTCTATCTCCTCATGGCGTCAGAAGGGTTCACGAACATGAAGAAGACAATATTAAATCTTGTAAATGCATGCACCAACTCTCTCAGTCTCTGTGTATCTCTCAGTAGGGCGTGAAGAAGAACGTGTGGCCGTGAGGACACATGTACTGGCCCGCCTGGCTGCCCGGTGGCATCTGCACGCGCGTGTAGCAGGTCGGACACTGGCGCATGACCGGTCGCGGCATGCCGCCAGCGCCGAGACCGAGGCTGACGCTGGACGAGCTGGAGCCGAGACTGCTGCGGTTCGTGAGGCTGTTCCGCTGCGAGTTGCCCATAGGCATGCTGCCCACGGGCGGCGGCGGCATCCGCAGCTGGAACAAGTGCCCGTTCGGACACTGCAGCGTGCCTCGCGCCGAGGTGCTCACGAGGCAGCGGATGCGGCAGGACGGACACTCGACCACCACATTGCTGCGAGCAGCTGCGGCGGCCGCTGCTGCACGCGCGCGCTCTTGCGCTGTGGGCGTGTGCGCCAGCGAGTGGCCGCAACCGTCGCAGAACTGGCCGCCTGTGCCGCGCTTGCCGCAGTTGGTGCAGTACGGATGCGCCTTGACGAGCCCCTCGGTCTGCTCGGGCCAGTGGGTCTGCGACTTGCGGCAGATCGGGCACTTGTCCGCGTTGGCCTCGTCGTGGTTGACGTTCTCCAGCAAGCAGCTGAAGTGGAACCGGTGGCCGCACTCGGCCGTGAACAGCGCGCGCCCGAGATCCAGCTCGTCCAAGCAGATCACGCACTCGGGGAGCTCCTCGTCTTCCGCTGTCGCTTGGCCGTTGTCGTTGCTCTTCGCGCGCAGGAGCCGCGTGATGGCGCCGGAGGCCGCACCTTCCACTGCGGCCACGACCTGGGGTTGCATCTGCGGCTGTAAGGCCGCGTGGCCTCGCCCATGGAGCGCGTCGCTGTCGCTCCAGCGCCGAGCGCGCTCGAGCGTCGTCATTCTCGTCTGGAGAGAGGGTGTCAAACGTGGTACACTGTACCATCATAACCTTGAATCGGAAGGGGGGAGGAGGGTACGTAACCCCTTCGGTGCTACTCCCCACGTGGTGTGATCTTGGGAATCCACATCAAGCAGCATGCACGGCGACCTGCGCGGCTTCTGTGCGTGGGCTCTGCGGCCTCCTGGCGGCGGCTGATGGGGTCACTGAATGAAAGAGGAACTGAACGAGGGACTGCTCTGTCTGTAGATGGCGCACCCGTGACGTACGCGTTCTCCATGGCGGTGGGCGCCGCTAGTTCGGCCAGCGTGCTCTTTGGCCATGGCTCCGTGTTGAAACTCGGTACGTACGACACTCTTGCGGCTCTAGATAGGCGTCTGATTGACAGCTAATGGACCGCTCTTGCTGCTGACTGGAGCAGATGCGGAAGCAGTGCGATCGCGCATGCAATACTGGCGCCTCTTTTCCAATCAACTCGCATTCCACCAGTAGGTTATCAGCTCCCATCATCAGCATACTCCAGAGTCTTACGCTGTCTATCTGTATGCGTAGTGGTCTCGCTGTCTCGCTCGGTCTCTACGTGATCTTCCAGTTCCGCGTGCTGGAGCGTCAGGTGCGTCTGCCAGCCCAGCGCTGCTGTTGTGTATGGCGCATTGACATGCATTCGGATCTAGATGGGCTCTCGCAAGTTCGGCAGCCTCACGGTCTTCGTTCTGGGCATCTCGGCCGCTTTGGACCTGGCCATGCTGCTCTCCACCTCCATCTCGTCCCCTGGAGGCCCCTACGCGTTCCTGGGCGCGCTCACGGTCTTCTTCTACAGTGAGTTCATCAGCCGTTCTCTCTCTCGTCCTTCGCTGACAATGGGATCGCCATACAGAGTCCATTCCTCGCCTGCATCCTCGTCTCTACAGCTTCCTGGGCCTCCACTTTTCTGACAAATCGAGCACTTACCTCATGCTGCTCGTTGTAAGTCTTCCATCCTGTAGACGGAGTGTAAGCCACTAACGATCTCATCTTGTAGATACTGAGTCGCGATCCACGCACATTGCTGAGCTTTGTTCCCGGTGCTCTGGTCGGTCTGCTCTTCAGCTCCACGCCGGTGTCGAAGCTGCGTCTTCCGCCCTTCGTCCACTCGATCCTAGGCGTACGTCTCTCATGCTTCAGCTCTTGTTTTGCTCAGCCTCACGTCTTGATCTATTGCTTTACCAGCTCTTCCACCCGCTCTTTGAGGTCGTTCCGTCTAGTGTCGTGGCTCAGCAGCGACAACGCCGAGTGCTTGAAGCCCAGCGCCGTCTCGGTCTGCGTCCCAATGGCGGTCCAGCAGGCATGGCCAACGGCCAGGGCTTCCGTGATCAGCTCCTGCCTGGCGCTGGAGGCGGCATGCTTCCTCCGCAAATGGGCGCTGCTCCGCCTCCGCCGCCGTCGGAAGACGCCATCGAGCAGCTCATGGCGCTGGGATTCGATAGAGAACGCGCGCTGCTAGCGCTCCAGTCCACGGACAACAACGTCGAAGCGGCCGCCAACCGCCTGCTCAACGGCCTGTAGACAATCCCGTAGCCACGAGAAAGAAGCATTGAGGTTGGTAATGGAAATGGCTACATTATGTTACGATTCTTGTTTTCAATATGGGAAAAAGGAAGAGATATGGTATTCTCTAGATAGATATGGTACTTCAACTAATGGTCTACAGGCTCACGCGCCTCCGAGTGGCCTTGGCCACGCGCTGCATGCGCTCCGACTTCTCGCTGCAGCAGGGCGGCAGCATGCGCGTGAACGTGCGCATCCAGTTGCGCTTGGCGCTGCGCGAGTCGGCCGTGACGATCACGTGGTCGCCGTTGGCCTTGGTGATGCGCAGCATGAGCGCCAGCTTGGGCGGCAGATGCGCGCCGAACTGCTTGATCTGCGCGTCCATGCGCATCATCTGGCAGTCCTCGACCTTGGCGACCGTGAACTGCGCCTTGACGTGCGTGTTGCTGGCCGCGTGGGTCGGAGACGAGTAGCACATGAGCTGCTGGTGGTTGCGCAGCAGACAGTAGTACCGCTTGTGGTGCAGGAAGACCGGGAAGGTGAGAAAGCCCTGCTCAAAGATCGTGTCGTACGGCTGAGCAGCGACGCGCGCCTCCAGCGGCTCGCCGTACTGCTTGGCACGTGCCAGCATGTCGTCCAGCTCCTGGAGCGAGTAATGGCAGCATGCCTTCTCCTCCGCCGTCACGACCGGCCGCTCAAACTCTTCCTCCAGCTGTTCCGTAAAGCGCACGTGACGATCAGCTGCCGCTGGCGGAGATGAGTCGCGGTGGCGGTCCCGCAGCACGAGCGCTGCCCATTTGCCGCGCACTGGCTTGTGCTTCTTGAGACTGGGGGCCAAAGGCATCATGGTCATAGTCATGCCCTTCGGATCGCCCATGATGGATAGATGGATGGACGGACGGATGGGGGTCACTTGATGGGGACGATAAATAAGGTCAACTGAGCAGTGCCACAATTACTTATTGCTCTATAGCCACGCAGTCTCCACCGCACCCGGTCCCATTTTTTATTTAGAAACGCACGTGGGATGGTACGTATATTTATGCTGCCGAGGTTCAACAGCAGCTGCAAATCCGGGTGATTGGTTTGCTGAACCCGATCTTTTGAAGGTGGAACCATCTGGGTGTTTTGAAATTGGCTGTTTTACCCTTGGGTTTTACCTTGGATAAGATTGAAAAATCGTAAGATCTCGATCTGGATGATACATGTAAATTTTCAATTGACACATAGATGTCACAAACTTTTTCTTTCTTCGACGCTTCCGAGGAGACCTCTCACAAATGTACCACCAGCTTTTCTGCGAGTCCGCCTCCTCTCCCCTTCCTCCTGAGGTCAAACCTGACAACCTATAAAATCGAATAACCCATTTTGTTTGATGAAAATCATTTTCGGATATGAGGCGAAGAGGCACGCGCATCTGACTGCGGATGAATGGAAATGATATCATAATGTCACACTGAAAAAATCGCACTGGATACTTCAGCTGTGCAGCCTCGCGGACCATCGGATTCTCGCCTGCTTAATGACTTGTAAAACCCAAACATCTAGGTCTGTCAAGCAGGCATTAACTTTGAAATAGTCGTTTCTATGAAGCTGAAGAGCATGTATCCGAACTGGAGATATCGACTCTTCACTTCTGTTGAGATCTGCTCTCTTTTTTCTCCTTCGATTGTCCTTCAACTTGACCGCATGCCCATTCGCTCTGCTGGGTTGCAATTCTCAGCAGTGCAAATCCATACGCACAGCCTTAGAGTACTGCTGCATCGAGCATGGGAATGGGAATGGCGAGTGTATCTCGCTTTGTTGTGTGCCTTCGTCATGTTTCATCGACAACAATTAGACGATGGCGATATAATAATGCTGCTGCGTGTGCGTTTCTCCTCCGATTCAACTGCTGATGTTGATGACCTGCGAAAATTTATCATGGAGGGACATCCTCTTTCTCTTGCTATTTTTGTGGTGTCCACACTTCAACGTCCTCTGTTCTCTGCATGCTCCTCCCCTCCTCCTCCTCCTCCTCCTCTCACCGTTCCATCCATAGAAATCTCCTCATGTGGAGATTGGGACACCTCAAGGTCATGGCTCCTGTGCAAGAGCCAGCGTTCTCAGATCTCCAAAGACACGAACGAACATTGTCAGAAGCATTTATACACTGGCCTTTCAACTTGGCGTAACTGAAGCGTGGGGTATTAGCTAAAGTCCAGAGCTCCAGGCCACGCCGACGTGGTAGGCAGCTCATCATTTACGGTACCATTGCGCTCGGTAACGGGTAACGCTAACGTACAGATTGGATTGTGGCTGCCTCTGCTCATCCGCGCTGCGCTCAAATCCTCTTGGTTTGCCACCGCAGCTGAGCTGACCACGTCGCGTGCGTCTGCCACAATACTGAAGAAACCAAACGCGTTCCAATACAGTGCACCATCGAAACACGAGCCATGTGGCTCACAGACACCTCATTCCCAGACAGCGGCAATGGTGCCATCTGTAAAACCACCAATAACCAAAACGGCAATGACGCTTCATGGTCGCCATGCTCGTTTTCCCTTTTTTCCCTCTGTTAAAAAAGACGATCCCCTCTCTCTTCAGCTGTAACACGTACTTACCAGATGGAGGCAAGCACGCCAGAGAAAGAATCCATGCTCATTTCTGTAATTAATTAGCGTTACAATCGGCCAAATGGCTGCCGCTAATTCTTCGGAAGAGCATACCGTACGCGTGACGTCGGACGGACGGGCGGCGGTAGAGAGAGAGAGAGCTCAAGAAGCGGCGACAGGCACGCGATTGTTCTTCTCCTTGGCTCTCGAGCACTCCTTCATCTCCGTCGGTATCTTATCTCCATTCAGCCATGGGCGCCGCGCTCTCCATGTGCGGCTTGGGCCCAAGCCAAGACCACGACGACCGACAGGTAACCCCACTCCATTGGCTTCACTCTGACTGCCTTATATGTTCATGGACTCACTATCGGTATCTAGATGTTCGACCAGATGAAGCAGAACCAGGACTCCATCGGCAGTGACCGGTCCCGGTCCATGTCCGTGACCACGGACTCGTCCGTGGCGTCCATCCTGTCCAACTCGGAGCGACTGATCCCCGAAGCCTTCCTGCCCGTGGACATCCAAGTGCTCTCGCGCGGCCGACCACGCAGCAATGGGCCTCGGTACCACAGCGACCGCGGGGTCACGGCGCCCTCGCGACTCAACGGTGGCGCGCCGCTGTCCATGAATGCGGGTCCGTACAGCGGCCCGGCGCTCTACCAGCCACGAGTGGACGCGCCGGCCAGCAGCTACGGCGGCCGCAGCAACGCGGACTTTAATTTATCGGCGCGCGAGGTGCTGGTGGGCTGAGCCTCATGAAGGGCGAATGGAGTGGATGGATATGGTGTAGGTAGGCTCGTGCAGTGCGCACGTTGCGGTGTGAGACATAGAGAGCGAAGAGCTCAGACGAGAGATGAGGATGAATATGAGAGCTGTTCAAGTGTTCTATAGCGTGTCTCTGGCTTGTGGTGGGAGCTCAATCCTTGTTCTTGGCCTCCTTAAGCTTGGCGCGGCAGTCGCGATAGGCCGCGACCTCTTCCTCGCACTCGTCGCCGTCACGCAGTCCACCCGTGGCCGCGTTCTTGGCCTCCACGCATCTAATTGGAGCCATTCGGTCAGCCATTCAGCCACGCTCTCTGCCATACAGGCAGGCAGACTCAGTCGCCACTCACTTGATGTACGCGTCCATCTGCGGCTGGCATGGGTTCACGGCCGTCACTGGCGCCATGGGCTTGGATGCTTCGGCCCCCATTTTCGAACGAATTGTGGTCGTGCCACAGGTGTACCACTGCAACTGGTACACTGCTGGACGAAAGAATGGCGATCCGGATCGTGGCCAATGCGGAGCTGCTGGCGACGGATGCAGAGCTTGCGACTGCGGTCGACAGACTGGGAGAGCGGTCAGCTGTGGTACGAGGGCTCATTGTGAATGCACGCGTGCTGTTGCTGCTGGTTAAGAAGTTGATCTCGATTGACAGGCGCAAGAGCTTTCGCATGAGATCACTTCGACTGCGCTCTTCATTGCGAATGCAGCTGCGCAGTCTCAAAGGCTCTACGTTGCTATAGAAGAGCAGGAGCCTGTGGCGTTTCTTAAGACCGGCGTCAAGCATCTCTTCTATGTGGTAAGCAGCATTTCTTGCGTCACTTTGTCAGGATCCTGAGCCATTCGATGGCGTTTAGAACCGCAAGGGTGAGTATCAAGAGATGGACGCGCTCTGCGTCTTGGATTTCTACGTTGACGAGAGCCTCCAGCGTCGAGGTCTCGGCCTCAAGCTCTTCCAGACGCTGCTGGAGGTTTGATCCATTGGCTGATGAATCAGTGCTGGAGCTGGGAAACTGACGCCATGTCTATCCTAGGCAGAGCACAAGCAAGCACATCAACTGGCCTACGACCGTCCGTCGCCCAAGCTGTTTGCGTTCATGCGTAAACACGCACAGCTCACTGATTTTTTCCCACAGCCCAACAATTTTGTCATCTTTGACGCCTATTTCCAGCCAACATGAGTTCATTCTCCATCCCCAAGCGTTTGCTTTTCCAATTAGAACAGAGAATGCGATTAGCCAATCGAGGCCAAAAAGGCTTCGAGCTTAATGTTTTCGTCCTCGGGTTCTTCTGGCGTCGACGGGTCGAAAGTCGCCTGGATCTGCCGGCCAGCGAACCAGCGTCCATGCATCACCTGCAGACACTTGATGGCGCTCTCTAGGGACTGGAAGCGCACAACCACCGAGCCATTGGCGACAATGTGCACCTGCAATGTGTACAATCCAAGTGAGTCTTCAGCCGTCAGCCAAGAACAGCAAGATCATTCATTACATGCTCCACAGGCCCATGCTTGGTGCACTCCGACCGCATGTCGTCTTCTAGCTCTCCCACAAACGCAGCCGTGTTGTCCTGTGGTTCCAACGGGTCCCAGATATTCTGCAGAATGATGGATCGAGAAGGCAGATCCAGTCGCTCTTCCTTGGGTTCTTCTGCTTCGGTGTTTGCTGCAGCTGGGGCATCTCCAGCCATGTCCTTGATTTCTTCGGCCTCGTTGATGTCACTAGGAACGAACAGCCGAGCCGGAAGCTCTGGACTGCTGCTTGGTGCGTCAGCTACAGCAGGCGATGTCGAATTCTCAGGTGCAGACTGAGGCTTCGGCTTGGATTGCTTGCTAAACTCCGCTGCCGTAGCGCTGTATCATTAAATGAGGAGGCGTTCGATCAGTTTGATACACAGATACAGCCAAGAGTAGCTCCCTACCTGATGATCACGCCTGGTTTGATCTCAAAGTGATTCAACTGACGCAGTTGAATGGATCACAAAGCGCAGTTGGTCATCTCGGCTTAGGGACAGCAAAGCAGCAAGGGCAAAAGAAAAACAGCACTGCGATGAGTTACCCTCTCGATGGCGCGCTCCACCGCCGCGTGGGATCCAAACGTCACAACAGCATCTCCCTACACAGGAAGAGGCAGCAATGAGCCATCCGGTCGCTCTGAAGCATTGCTTGCTTCTGTACCTTCAAGCCACCGCGCTCGTCCTTGTAGAACTTGATGCGCTTCACTTTTCCGATCTTGGCGCTCATGCCCTCTGGCCAGTCAGTCACACACGGCATCAGCCAACTCCTTGGCACAAGCACGTCCTTTCCACCAACGCACCAAGCTGTTTGCACGCCATGTACGTGGTCAGGCCTGTGATATACACGCTCGTGTTCTTGGGCGTGGCTGAAGCGGACACGAGCAGCTTCTTTCCTGCGCCAGTAGCTGCATTGCTGCCTTCTGACTCCACTCGCACACCGGCCGCCGCCGCCATGGACGCCAGCAGCTCATCGGCCTCTCGTTTGGCGCGTTGCTCGTCAAGCCTACCACAACAAGCAGCACAGGATCAGCCTCCAACCCAGCCCAGCGCAGTCCACGACGCTCTGCCGCTTACGATCGGATGTACTCCAGGTTCTTGATCCGCGCGCGCTCGATGCGCTCTCTGTTGGCGTCCATGCTGTGTTTCCCAAGTGAGCTTTTGAGAATCTCACAATCTCAATATCCAGGAAAAGACTGGTTTCCACCAATCAGAGCCCAAGTTTCTCGATCCCAAAATGGAAAATTGGATTTTGTCATATTGACTATTGTTACGCATGCTTATGGGTGAAAAATGACGAGAGCAGCTCGATCACGAGTAGCTGGAGCACAGGCCGCCGGCCGTGCCGTCCGAGGGGATGTAGTAGCAGTGTTTGGTTGTCACACCGCCCTTGGTGGTGGCAGTGTACGAAGATCCGTAGCCCCACTTGTCGTCGGCCGTGTGGTACTGCACATGCAGCCACTCCTTGGACGCCGTGAGCGAGAAGAAGCCATACTCCTGGCCACTGAACGACCAAATGTTCTTCACAATGGACGTCGCCTGGGTAGGAATGCCACTGGCCGAGGACTTCTGGATACCACCGCCGGCTCCGTTTTCCACGAAATGCACGCCGAGCGACTCAGCGTAGTCGTGCTTCTCGCCGTGGGTGTGGCCGTTGATCCAGAGGTGCACGCCTGAGTCCGTGAGGATATCGAACCATTCCTTCTGACCAGTGGGGCCGTAGTGCACGTAAGGCGAGTAGTGGCTGTTCACGATCTTCCAGGTAGCAGTTGAGGCCTTGAGCTTGGCTGCCAGCTGCGTGCGCGAGTCGTCGGACCAGGTCTTGAATTTGGCCTTGCAGGCGTCGTACATGTCGGTGTCTCCGCCGCAGCAGTACTTGTCACCACGCGCCACGTTGGTGCACGACGAGTCGTCGCCGCCGGCGTAGCCGTAGCACTGGCAGCAAATCTCGTTGGCGCCATGAGTGTCGGCGTCGTTCGAGTCGACGTTGAAGATGTCGATGCTGACGCCGGAGGTGCTGTCCTTGAGATTGTACACGTAGAAGTGGTCATCCAGCACCCATCGGTCGCCGTTGGGACTGGTGTAGTTGGACTGCCAGGCGAACTTCTGGTCCAGAGCAGCCGTGAGATCCGAGGAGCTGGCACACTTGGCCGTAGCGCCCCCGCTGGAGCAGATGTAGCTGGCACCACCGTAATCGTGGTTGCCCAGCACGTTGACCCAAGGGATATCAGCCAGATCCGAGCCGGTGTACTTTCCTTCGAAGGTCGTGGCGAAGCGCGTGGCCTGGTCCGAGTCGCCGTCGATGCCGGTCCAATAGAAGTTGTCGCCGTGGCTGATGATGGCCTTGGGCTTGACCGTGGCAGCACCGGCCTGCTGGTTCATGAGCTCGGCCACGACATCCTCGGCGTTGACATCAAAGTCGTCGTATGTGGAGCTGCGCGTGCAGCACGAGTCCTTGGTGACAGTGGTGCCCCAATCGCCAATGGCAAACGCCGAGAGCGAGTACGTGGCCTTGAGCGGGTTGGACGTGACCTTGGACACGGTGCCGCTCGTTCCGCTGCCGCTTCCGCTGCTCGTGGACGAGCCACTGGTGCCGCTAGATCCGCTGCCGCTGCTGGTCGTGCCGCCCGCGGCGTCAGACGTGGAGGCGGAGCTCGACGAGTCTGAGGCCGAGGCCACGACTACGCCCACGATGGCGCCGGCCACGGCGCAGACCACGACCACGCCGATCAGCAGCATCTTGCGCTTCTTGGACGAGACGGCCGCCACTTCGGCCGCGCCTGCTGCTCCTGCTTCCGACATGATTGCTGGACTCTCTTTCTTGGGCTTGAGCTGGAGGCCGCGGATCTGCAAGTGGCGATCGTCAGTAGGAGCCCAACCACCAAAACCTCATCCTCCTGGACACAGAAAAAATCAGATCCTGGATTTCTAGATATTCGGCACTAGAATAAGGTGGTATACATGAAACAGAGTGATAAAAAAGACGAATTGGAGTGGATTAGTGTGGAGAACGTGAAACAAGGACAAATGCGATGGGTTCAAAAGCGACAGTGCGTCTTATGCAAAATGGCAGGTGGAGCGTGGCAGAGACCAGAACGCTTGGAAGCCCAAGCCAGCGGTTCCATGTGGAGGCAACCAGCCGTCTCTGGTGTAACGAGCGATGGACTGTTGCTGCCTGTGAATTTGATGTAGACATTTGACTGTACCGGTATCCTTTTTCAGCGACGATTCGCATCCACAAGAGTAGGAGACCTCGCCTCGTTCATTCTCGCCTCTACGCACCAGAGACGACCGGACGAAATCATGATTACCATCTTGTGCATTTCTTCACTCGAAGCGAAATCATGCTTCTTCGGTATGAACGAGCCCAGCCTCAGAGTCTCCCAGTGGAGTCAGTCCAACGTGGCATGCTCGTCATGTCGTGAACTCTACCCAGTCGTGCTGCAAGCTTCCTGGTGCTCTACATCATGAGCCGGGCACGATGTTTGGCTTTTCGATGGAAGCAACCAGTACTCTTTCTGCAAAAATCCAGCAATCGGGACATCGTGGAATCAAGCCCTCCACTCGCATTGAGCCTCCATATAGGCATATGCGCATTATGAAACTACCGTTATGCATGGAATTGGAATTTCTTCTAGAAGCGATTGAGTGATCATTCATTGATTAACTGCGCATGGTGGAGCTCTGGTGTGTGATCATTGGTGAGAAGGAGAGCTCGTTCTCTGTGGATCTGGATCTGGATCTGGATCAGTCTGTGCGTCAGCTGAAGAAGGCGATCGATTCGGAGAAGAAGGGTCAGATCACGTGTGACGCAGATGATCTTGACCTGTTCATTGCCAAGCAACATGGCAGGTGGCTGAGTGCTGTGACCCGGAGATCTCTCGTGCGGAATTTCAAGAAGATGACTTCGTGGCTCTAGATCAAGAACGAGCAATACTTTGGAGAGAGCTTTGAGCCTAAAGAAGGCGACTTCCACGTGCTTGTGGTCGTTCCGCCTGATCGAAACAAGAAGCGAAAGCTCGCGGATCTGGCGGACATGATCACTCCCTCCTCGTTTGTGAGATGCAAGGGCGGAGCCAGTTGGGTGAAATGGCTGAGGAAGCTTGATGGCCAGATCGAGCGCCATCGCATCGACTGCTCGGATGACGAGACGCCACTCCCACTTGTGCTTTTGAACGAGACGTTTGCTCGCTTTGAACAGAGCTGCAAGTCAATCGAAGTCACCAACAAAGTCTGTGAGTTCGTGGTCAAGTTGTGTCGATATATGTCCGCCCCTTACGAGAACGAAGCAGCTTTGGCTGAGAAAGCGCGCGGGTTGCTAACCGATTATCTTCTTCCAGACGATGCATTTAATATGATCACGCCAGCCGTGGTCGATGGGTCATGGTGCGATGGCTCCTACCTCTTCGGGAGAACTCTGCTCCTGAATCTGGAATGCAAACTGCAGAAGGGCGACGGCGGCGGAGATCCGACCATGCAGAACGTACATCAAGAACCTGCCCAAGAAGATCGACCGTCAGTTCCCGTGCTTCCTTGTGGACATCTGTGGACCACTATTGAGTGTGTTTTGCGCTATGAACACGAGCGACGAAGACGTCATATGCGAGCCCTTGGTTATGAGCTACCCGCTTATGTTTATCGATAATGACTGGCTCGTGGTCTCACTGGCTCGCGTCTGTGCATCGTTGAAGGCTGCGATGGCAGAATTGATCCAGGAATGTTACCGGCTCGCTGCTATTACGACTCAGTCTGAACAACCGACTGCTTTGAATCGATTGCGCTTCCCGTACAAAGATTCAGCTGAGATCAATGGGGCCAAGGTCACGCTGGAGTATGTTGAAAAGCTTCACGGACACGTATTCGCGGCTGAAGATAATAGAGGGAATGAACTGATCGTCAAATTCGCCAAGCGATACGGGAAGGAAGTACATGAGCATTGCGCCAACGCCGGGTTTGCCCCAGCACTGCTCTATCATAAAGTTTTATCCAGCGGCTGGGTATTTGTCATCATGGAACGGCTTTCTTTGAAGTCCCTTGCTCGACCCAGTGGTTCGGAGGTCCGGAATCAGTTGCTGCAGATCAAAAACATCTTAGCGAGTGCAGCTTTGGTGCATGGCGATCTCCGTGAGAGCAACGTGATGTGGGATTCTGTCAACAAACGAGTCGTGTTGAATGACTTCGATTGGGCTGGAAGAGATGGAGTGGCCATGTATCCGCCGTTTATGAACTCCGAGATTGCATGGCCGCAAGGGGCAGAGACAGGGAAACCTCTGCGTTGGCTCGATATCGTTTCCGATTGGTACTGCGGCTCTCAGTTGGAGTGACAAGATGTCCGACATTCACTTGATGGCGGGTATTCGTAAGAAAGATGTCATAGTTTTAACACTTATTTTCGCCCACGAGACCATTACGAAACTACTACTGCACTGCCGCCACCTAGCACTGCTACTGCATCCTTTCGCAGAACTACTGTAGTGGTCTCTGCTCCAGTAAAATTATATGCTTCCAGCACCAGTTACTGACAAATTTTAATTTTCCACTAAGCTTCGTTCGTCTCCTTTTCTTCTTTGCTCGAAATGGCTTCTTCAGCAGCCTTGGCCTACAAGTTAGTCGTTCTAGAATGTTTAGAGCCATGCGGGCTTCACTACTGACACCTGAGAGCAAGTGGTTGATGTAGATGCCATCGATGTCGAAAGAGTTGATGACATACGGAAAACGCGCTCTTCGCGAGTATAGACACTGTTGTAATACAGCAGCTCGGAAGATAATATCTTCGAGCTGCTTTGATCTCTTCCTCCACAACTTGCATGGGCGACAAACGTCATATTCAGCTTCATGGGGGGAGGGGGGGGGGTAGAATTCATGCGAATTATTCACTTAAAGCCTACACACAAATTTAGTTTGACTTGTGTGGAAAATCGCGTTTCAAACAGTGGTGGCATCACTTCATGTAGTCGTGATTACGCCTTTTTTGCTTTCCTGGAACGCGAAGG
Source organism: Elongisporangium anandrum (assembly GCA_023337935.1). Classification (NCBI taxonomy): domain Eukaryota; phylum Oomycota; class Peronosporomycetes; order Pythiales; family Pythiaceae; genus Elongisporangium; species Elongisporangium anandrum. Next base: position 35,987 of record JAADXR010000169.1, on the reverse strand, counting down.
AGTTAAAAATCTGCCCCAACGTTGTCTGCGAGACGCAGTACTCGCAAATGCAGTGCGGGGCCTTGCCACTTTCCAGCTGTCGGAACACATTCGACAACTTCAGACTGTCGGTGGAGCCCGTGAGTTTGTGATCGTTTTGGCGGTCATCGATTATCACACTCAACTCTTTGAATGATTCTTTCACAAATGAATGAAGAGCATTGAACCGTTCTTCCGCAATCCACCACGAGCAAAATTGCGGTAAACGGATCAATCCGTCGCGATCCAAGGCAGCTGCAAGCGCAAAACCTGTCGGATGACTAGTTGAGATATTCTCAACCCAATTGGAGTTGCCCAATGCCTCGCATGCCACCGGGAGGTCCTGTCTGGAAAGCGCTTTCAATTCTTTGGACCCAAATACTTTAGCAATGCGGGTATCTACTTCACTCGTGGACGCTTGATTCAGTTTGATCTCGATTATCAAACCATCTCCAAAGCGATTCTTTAAGTGCTGCACACTTACCAGGCAACGCATTCGTCCGTCGACCATAATGCTCACGCGCGTGCAAAGAGCATCGCATTCCTCCATGTTGTGGCTCGTCAGTACAATAGTCGACTCTTTTCTGGATGTGGAAATATCGGCAATCATATTTCACAATACACGCCGCGAGACTGAATCCTTTCCTGTTGACAATTTGTCCAAGGAAATAATCCATTGGGGATAGCGATAGCATCTAGACACACTCGTTGTCTGTGGCGATGGCTGCAATACTTTTTTCCCTTGAGGTTCCCCTTGTATCCAAAAGAAGAACAGCTTAAGGACTTTCATATACAGTATTTATATATATTGTTAATAAACCTACACTTTCTGAGCCTGGGTATCAAGAAATATTGTAGCAAATGCATGTGAGTGAACAGATCACTATTGATCGTTCGGGTTCACCACTCCATTAAGATACTCGAAATATTGTCGGCTTCGCTCGGCAACACTCAATCCCACCCGGTTGACTGTGCACCCAGCTGCTTCAAGATCTTGCTGCACAAACGCCGAACTTTGTAGCATCCTTTCCGGATCACCTCTCATTTGGTGAAGTAAATACGTCACCATTTCAGCGAGCCGTGGTTCCAGAAAGCGGATAACTTGACTCTCAGGTGCTTGCGTGGGCTCTGCGAACCACTGCTGTATGTTTCCAGCGGGAATTCCTTTCCGAACAAGTTTCGGATACAGTCGGTGTTGAAGGCTACCTGCCTCGTCGATGCGCCTCATGCTGTGAGCCTCCATGTAGCAGATAAAAAGTCCGCTAAAGAGCACATTTTGACGGGCTGTGAAACTCGTCGTACGTTGTTGTTCCTCATGATCTCGAACCTGAGTCATATCAGCACGCACGTGTTCCGCCGCAGTGACAACTTGGGCGACTTCGTTTTGATCCGCATTCACTGGACCAGCCAAATGTCCTTGCTCGTTGACCACTCCATAAAGATACTCCATGTACCTGTGTCTTCTGTCGTCTGCATTGAGCCCTGGAATCATGGCTGGGAACCCACACACTTCAAGATCTTGTTGAACTTGATCCGAGATTTGCAACAGCCTCTCAGGAGCCCCCGGACGCAAGACGAGCGAAGTACATCACCATTTCAGCAAGCCGAGGCTCCAGATAGTGGATGACGTGGTTCTCGGGTGACTGTATAGGTGAAGCGAACCACTGTTGAATGTTTTCATCTGGAACTCCTTTTCGAACAAGGTCGGGGTACAGTCGGTTTCGAAGGCGATCGATCAAGTCGACACTTTGTAATCCGTGTGCGTTAATGTATCCAATAAAAAGACCGCTGAAAAGCACATTTTGACGAGCAATGAATGTTGCTGCAGCATCTTCCACACGACGTTGTTGCTCCACATGATCTCGAATCTGTGTTGTATCGACACGTAAACGTTCTACCTCATCGGCAACTGCATTGACTCCATCTTGGATTGAAGTGACACCGACTTGAACTGCGGCGACGCCGTCTTGAACTGCGACGACTTCTTCATGCACTTGGACGACTCCATTATAAATTTCATCCACTTGCTCAGACAATTGTTCATATGCATCACCTGGCATCCGAATGAGCTGGCCCCGAAATGAGACGAGCGCAGATTTCAGTTTTTCCTTTACCCGACCCTGTTCATCCTCCTCGGTAACCAATGTTACAGGTTCGTCTTCAAACGGAGGATCTTGGGTTTCGCTCAACACTTCACTGACGAGTGATCGTTTTTTCTTGTCTCGAATGACCAGAGTAGCTACCCTCCCAGAGCTTTTCATAGTGTGTTGAGCCAGCGACGATATGAAGAGGGACTGACCAGCTTCAAATGGTTGGCACAACGCGTTGTTTAGTTCCCCGTCTTCAAGTGTGCATTCTTCAGAGTAGATACCACTTGGTCTGCGTTCGAATCTGTAGTGATGCCCACCATCTGACTGGTCGATGCTCCATATTTTGTGCTCGTATCGCCCCTCCAAGCAGGTGCTGATCATGCCTTGGCCATGATTGTGAATGAAGCTCTCGTTAGCACCTTCTAAAAACAAGTGCGCTCGAATCATAATCTTGTCATCCTCGTATAGATGAACTCTTTCCAACAAGCGAGGCACTTCATATACTTGCACATTCAAGAGTGGAATGACATTCGCAGATTCTGCAATTTCCAAGCAAATTTGGCTCGCAAGATCGATGTCATCGCAAGATAAAAGTCGGTTCTCCCGGTCCAAACGGTCGACTAATAGTTTAACAGAGGGCCAAAGCAGATTCGTCGATCTCGTGGGATAAAGACGTCGCACAATATCAAGTAACGCCTCAATGGCTTCTTCGTCTCCATTTCGAGCGCACTGCTCCAGTGTGGACAGATCAACAACATGCTCATCGTGATTTCCTTCTTGATAGACGTTGTTAGACCGATCGTTGCTTGCGAGGCTCGCGACGAGATGGGTTTTGAATTGGAGCTTGCCAAGCGGAGGCCAAAAGCACAAGTGTGGCTTGCTTCATCTCGTATTTGCTTCATCCAGTTGTAACGGACATCGTCTTTCCTCCATGCAGTCGCTGGGCGTCCACCTGAAGCTTCTGCCCCTTCCTCGTCGTTTCTTTTCTGTATTGCTGGATCATATTTCGAAACGGATGATGGGGTTGTTGCTTTGTTGAAATGAAACCCTTCAATGTAACGACGACACTCCCGCTGCCTAATTCCAACTCGCGAAGATGACGACTGTGCTCATCACAGGAAGCAGCCGAGGCATTGGCTTAGCGTTTGTTGCACACTACCAGAAACAAGGCTGGAATGTGATTGCCGCTACACGAGACCCAGAAACCGCTGAGAAGGTATGAATGTCAAATTCACCGAGACCGTCTATCTTTTCTGATTGTGTTGATCGCGTTCCAGTTGAAGACACTAGCACCAGCGAAGATTGTCCAGCTGGACGTGAGTCAGGAGGAATCAATACAACTCAAATCGATGCCCATTGACCTGCCCATCAACAACGCTGGCATGGAGACCTCCATACGACGACAAAGGAAAAACTCATGAATGACTTCGAAGTGAACGCTGTGGGGTCGTTCCTGGTCACGAGAGCGTTGCTGGGATGCCTACAGAAGGCTGCTGCTGTTAATGACAGCGCCATGGTTGCGCAAGTCTCATAGCAGCGGGGGAGCATCCACGGGAGGCGGCTACGCTTGCAAGGCATCTAAAGTTGCACTCAACTTGCTTACCAAGACTTTGTCAATGGATTTGGCGAAGGACTATACTTTTGCTGCATCCCGGCTACGTCAAGACCGACATGACTCGCCACAAAGGACATCTCGAGCCGGCAGATTCGGTCGCTGCCATGGCCTCGCTTCTGGCACAAAAGACACTTGGAAATAGTGGGGAGTTTCTCGATATTGACGGAAGAAAACTTCCTTGGTAGACCCGGTGTGGGGAGACGTACAACGATGAGGAACTATCTGCAAGCTGGGTTTATAATTGGAGCATCGTGCTTGTTAATAAAGGCGGTTATGAGATGTGAGCTTAAAACGTGCAAAATCATGTTGGGTTTGATGCCATGACAGAAGATTGGAGTCCACTCGGCTCTGATTTCACAACAAAAACCAACACAGCTGCTGATGAGTGAGAAGAACCTAACGTCATTCATCAACTTCGTGGATTATTTGGGCATCGCTCATCTATTAAGTGCGCTTTCCAGCCTTGCTTTCCAGGAGAGATGTCTTCGTGGCAGAGTGGACAGCGATTGGCTTGCTTTGGATGTGGTCGCTTCGGGCAGTCATTCAGCGTCACGTGCTTTTCGTAAAACTTCGTCGTGATGGCTTCGCCGCAGCGTGGGCACTCTTTATGATTTCGCTTTAGCTCGCACTCGATCAACAAATGTTCATTGAGCCCAGATATCTCAATCACTTGACCGCACATTTTGCAGGGCGTCAGCATGCGACACGCAGCCCAGAAATGCTCGTCAAGTTTGTCGGAATCAAAATGCTCATCCACAATTCCGCAAAATGGACACGTGTACTCATCCACCGACTCCTCATCATCGTCTGCGTCGCCTTCAGCATGATCATGATCCATCATCTCTTCCGGCAATTGGGTCTGACCACGACGACTTGGTGCATTACCAGCATTTCCGCTGTTACCAACAACAGTTTTGCGAGATTGTGTCGCTGCAGCAGCCGATCGAGCACTTGAAGCTTTTGAAGTCTCTGCGGCTTCAAACGCAGCTTGATATTCTTCGAGCTGCTTCGGTCGTAATGACTTCAAATAGCCCTCTACTTCTTCACCACCGATCTATATAGAATTCACAAAAGTCAGAAGTGATACAGCGAGAGAATAAGTGTAATGAATGGGCCTCACCAGATAAAGACTGACGGTCAGCTCTTTTGCAGCATCACGGATCTCTCGATTCTGGTGAACAAAGCAGTTTGTATCTTCAAGAAAACTCATAATTCCAGGAATCGAATGATCCGAATCCGGCAGTAGCTCAAACTGTGCAACAAGGCTCTTCATAACCAATAACCGGCCCAATAGAAATTTCAAACCAAGCGGCTTCTTTGATCGTTTTGTCAGGTGAGTGGCAACAAATGCGACACCAACGGACTTTGCGGACGCTAGTCGTAGCAGTATCGCCATCGCTTCATCTCGGACCTTTGTCTGAGGTTCACCCAATTTGTTCACGAACTGTGTCATACTATTTCCTAACTAACGACACAAAATGATTAGTTTGCTAGTTCAAGACATGCATGACGAGCAAACAGCAACGTACAATTCGGCACATATCATCGCGGCGCATTTTGCTTCCGTATGACAGCATTCGATCCACAAGGCGGAACGCCGATAGCGCAACCTGTGCAATGCGGTCACCGGCACCACTCTGCACGAGTGTAGAGCACACTTCCAGCACCTGCATGGGATCAGCAGGGTAGTCTTCTAAATCCATCGTGACCTTGCGAATTGCTGCGTCTCGATGATTCCACAAATTACTGTAGAAACAACGAGTGAAGAATGGTCCAATGACGGCGATGAGGTCTTCGCTTTCCTTGGCCAATGCTGCAGGAATCTCGTCCGGATCTGGCAGGTTTTCTGCATCTGGAAGACCTCGGAAATTTGGATTTGGGCGACCCTCTGATGGCGCATCACCAGCCTCACCGTCGTCTTCATCTTCGTATCCATTTTGACGTCCTACGCTGCGGCTGCTGTTTGGACGGGGCGGACTCGGATCGCCAGGAAAAGCTCTTGTTTCCTCTGGATACATGTCACGAGGTGAAAAGTTGGACGATGCCATCGCCCCCTTGGTACCAGCAATAGCCGCAGCACCAGCTCGGGGCAAGACCTGACTGCGAGTTGCTGATCGACTGGCTGCCATCGAGTGATTTGTAGTACGAGCTGGTGATGCCGCTGTCGGCGCAAGAATAATCGGCTGTGATTCGTTGCTGCCTACGGACGCTTCCAGTAGATTGATCTCATCCTTGATTCGCTTCGCGAGGTCATAATCTTCATTGGCGACAGCATCTCGTTTCTGGGCTTCTAGCCGTGCTAATTGCAGTCCGATGCTCTTGAGCTGCTCTTCCATTTGCTTCAAGCGCTTGGCCTGATCATAATCCTCCGTGGCCACGGCCTGGTCCTTGGCGATTTGGATTTCACGTATCCGAGCTGCAGTCTTTGCATCAAAGCGCAAGTCAAAGCTGAGATCGTCGCTGTTGTTTGTTGATGCTCTGGGCTTGGGAATGGACCGCTGAGCGACTGGCAGTAGCTGCTCGCCCGTGGAATGATTGGGCAGTTCTCCACCCTGGAGTTCTAGCGGCTCACCACATAGATTGATGGCCATGACGCCGACCTGGCTGTAGATATTGCGCTCATTGATGTAGCACTGATGCAGTAGGATCTTGACGAAAGTGGCTTCATTGTCTACGTGCACCGTCTTCAGCTCACGCGCCATGTAGTTGCTTTCTACGTTCGCCTTCAGCGTCAGGTACCTGCACATAGTCCACAGAGATCAGAGTTCAATCCGCATCCCGTTATTGATCCTTTCACAACGACCGATGATCGTACCCGAGGCGAATGAATACCGCGTCCTGCAGCGACGCGCTCTTGCTCACAAAGAGCTCGATCTTCGTGGCGATGTGCGTCTGATGTGACAGCAGCTGCAGCTGTGTCAAGCGGCACGCACCGTCCACCAGCTGCAGCACCAGCTCCTGCGGATACTCACAGTTCCTACAGGTAGCAGCATGTCAGCTATCCATTTCTCTTCGGTATTTCGACTGTAGCGACGGCAATTCTGCGAATCAGACGCCAGGAAAAAGCGGAACGTACTTGGGCGTCATGTACCCTTTGCTGGAGGCCGCATGCTCGTTCAGCTCGCGCGCCGGGAAGCCTGGATCCTCGCCCGAACACGTCACGACGCGGAAGCTCAGCTTGCTCATGCTCTGTCTTCCCAACGAAACCGCGCGCCAAATCTGTGCAATTCACTTCAACTCGCGTGAATTGCAGGCTTCCAAATGAATTGCGATGCGCTCATCAATTCGAAACGGTGCCACAAACGTACCCTTATTATAGCGCGCCGTCGTGGTCGCGGGGTCGTCCAGCCAGAGAGAGCCAAGGCAACGGGGGGAAGCAGAGCATGGCGCCCAAGAAAGCGCGTCCGATTGCTGCGAGCGACGAGTCCGACGGCGGGAACTCGTCCGCCTCCGGCTCCATCAGCTCTCGCTCCGGCAGCGGCTCCGGTAGCGGCTCAGGAAGCGGCTCGGACAGCGGATCCGGCTCCGATTCAGGCAGCGGCTCCGGCAGTGGCTCAGGGTCCGGCAGCGGCTCGGGCTCTGGCAGCGGTTCCGACTCCGGTAGTGGATCTGGCAGTGGCTCGGGCAGTGGCTCGGGCTCTGGAAGCGGCTCGGGCTCTGGGTCCAATGCGTCGCAGGCATCCGTGAAGAAGCCGACCAAGAAGCGCATTAAGCGACCAGCGCCTGCGAAAAAGGAGAAAAAGGCGTCGCCGGCCAAGCCCAAGGCGCCAGCTAAACGCGGCGCTGCGGCCAAATCAAAGCGCACGCCCTCGAAGGACACGCTTGCGCAGGCCAAGGCTGAGGAAGACGCCGAGGCGGACAACGAAGGCGAGCCCTCGAGCGGCCGAGCACGCAAACGCCTATCAAAGGCGCGTGTGGAAGACGATGACGATGAGGACGGCGAGGCCGAACTGAACTTCGAACAGAACCTGGCGGGCCTGACTGAGGTCGAGAAAGAGCAGCGACTCTTGTAAGTGGCTACGTGCAGATTGCTGCAGGATGGAAGCCTTGAGCTGACATGAGCATTGTATCCTTTGCTGTTGCACAGAGAAAAATATGAGGCCGACGAGCAGAAGAACAAGGAGAAGGACCTGAAGAAGCGACTGGCTGCTTCCCAGGGCAAGGACGCCATGAGCGCCGAAGAAGACGACGATGGCATTGCCACTCGTCGCAGCGGCGGGCGTTCGCGCGAGAGCGATCGTCGCAAGGAGGCGCTGAAGAACCTCAAGAGCAACAAGTCGAGTGACAAGACGCGCTCGATGCTGAGCGATCGCTTTGGTGATGACGACCACAGTGACGACGACGACGGTGTCAGCGGTCGCGGACGCGATCTCGCTGAGAAGCGCCGCAAGCGACAGGAGCTGCAGCGAGGCGGATCACGTGGTCATGATGACGACGATGACGATAGCGAATCCGAAGAACGACGACCAAGCAAGAGCTCGACCAGCCAGGTTGATGCTGCCAAGGGCACGCGTGTAGAAGAGAACGAGCCCGAGCCGAAGCCAGAGGAGCTTGTGCCTGTCAACTGGAGCCAGGCGAACCACTACCTCTTGCGGAAGCGCACGTTTGTGGAGAAGCATTTCTTCGAGCCATACTTTGAAACCCTCATGCGCGGCATTTACGTCCGGCTACCGATTGACAGAGTCGATGGCGAGACGATCTATCGCTTCTGCGAAGTCGTTAACGTGTGCAAGCTGGCCACGCCGTATACGTTTATGGGTGAATCCACGCGCAAGGGCGTTCTCGTTGCGTTTGGCAAAAGCAAGCGCGAGTGGAAACTCAGCTACATCTCGTCGCATTCTCTGCAAGAGCGAGAGTTCCTGGTCTGGCGAGCCACGCTGAACAAGGAAGGCATTACCCTGCCTACTCATGCCGAGGCTATGAAGATGAAGGGCGCGAAGGAGCGGCTAGTTTTGAAGCATCGATACACAGACGAAGAAGTGAACGAGATGGTTCGTCGTCGCAAGGACATTGGCGTGTCTACTGTCTCACTCGGTGTCCAGCGCGTTCGTCTGGAGCGCGATCTCAAGGCTGCACAGGACATGAAGAACTTTGAGAAGGCCGTTCGTCTGGAAGAAAAGTTGCAGAAGCTGCTGGAGCAGAACGAAGCGCGACAGAAGAAGAAGAGTGACGACGTGTTGCGTATCAACGAGATTAACGCGCGTAATCGTATCGCGAATCAGCAGCAGGATCTCCAGGCAGGCAAACTGAACGAAGTCATGCTGGACAAGATGACGAGTGCCGAGCGATTGCAGTTCGTTCGTGCCAACGGACAGAAGATGTTTCTGTCCCGAGACAAGCTGGAGAAGAACTTGGCTGAGGGCAAGCTGATTCAAATGCCGGACGGACGCATCATGACGGTCAACAAGCTGTATGTGGTCGAAGCTCTGCCGGATGATTTAATACCGACCAAGGCTGGTGAAGACACGAACGGCTCCTCCGGTGCCAATGGCATGGAGATTGACATTGATAGATTGCTAGCCAAGAAGCGCGAGCGAGAGCAGAAGGAAGCGCAGCGACTGGAGGACAAGGCTCGGCGTGAAGCGCAGATCGAGTTTGTCGGTGCCGCTCCATCGAGTGTTCAGGAGATCGCGAACTCCACCATTCGAATCCAGGACGACGATGGCACGTGGACGACGCTGCGTCCGGCGAGCGAGATCGTGAAGGAAATGCAGAGCAAGCCTGTGGTTTCCGCTGAGGCGAAGGCGTCCCGCAAGGGCATCTCGCTCAAGGATTACTTTGACCGCATCAAGCGACGTCGTGTGGATGAGTGATCGACCCACAGCAACACTACTGCAACATATCCGCTGCGTCCTGCAGCCGTCTTCTTGTTTGCACATCTCAGAAACTCCCATAAAATACCAGCACTTGCATTCCACCCACAGAATCCGGCCTTGTGCGACAGCCGAGTCGTAGGACAGTGGCTTGGTTACGCGCATGGAGCCCCATAAAGCCCAAGGACTCGAGTAAAGTTGACGAACGTGCGATATGCAGCCTGTTGGCGTAATCATTCGGCCGCTTTACGTCCACCCCAGCCGATCCCATGGGAAGGTGTACCGTTTGCACCGGTACACATGTGGAAGCTCTCGCGGGAATGATGGTCTTTGGGGGGAGACCGGCGCGCCCAGAAGCGCATTCGTCAGTTGAAGGAGCGGGCGCCAAGAGGAAGAAGAAGCAAGCAGCTCACGCGCAAGGAAATCAGGCGCCCCACACGACAGAGAGAGAGAGAGAGGAATCAGACGCAACCATGAGTTACATGCTGCCGTCCGCGTTCCTGCAAAAGTTCACGCCCAAGGAGATCATGGAGCTCAAGCGCGTGTTCAAGGAGCACGACACGGACTCGTGCGCGGCCATCTCGGTCGGAGAGACACAGACCGTGCTGCTCAAGCTGGGCGAGCACGTGACACCCAACCAAGTGGATGTCATGCTCAAGCAAATCGCGCTCGAACGCCCCGGCACGATCACGTTCCAGGAGTTTCTCCAGTTCCTGTACGACTTCCGCACTGGCGCGATCGCTCTGGACCCGGCGCTTCTGATGGGTCATGCGTCGATCTCGCCCATCCCAGTGCCAATGCCGGCTGCTGTTGTGGCTCCTTCGGCCCCCGCTGCGGTGGAGACTCCGCTCTTCCCCAGCAAGCCCACGCAATGGCCGAGCCAGGACGACGATGACGACGACCAGGAGCCTGTCGCTACTGCTCCTGTTCCTACGCCGACGTTTGCCAGTAAGGCGCAATGGCCACCAGCCGCGTCTTCTGCACCTGCGCCTGCTGCCCAGGAGGCTCCACGCAAGCCTTCGTGGCCTCCTGGACCCGCTGCTCCTACGAAGACCCCCTCTTGGGCACGCCCGTCGCCTACTGAGCCGAAGGAAACGACGCCTGTCGCTGCGTCTGGTGCCAAACCGCAATGGCCACCTGCGGCTTCAGCAACGCAAGCCTCGTCTCCGTCGCGCGCCAGCTCCAAGCCTCAATGGCCACCTGCATCGCCTACGAAGCAGCAGTGGCCCCCAGCAGCGTCGCCAGCATCGCCATCGAAGCCTCAGTGGCCTCCAGCTGGATCCACGGCAAAGGAAGAGCGATCACCCTCAGTTACCCATCGTGCTCCGCAGTGGCCGACTGCATCAACCGTTGCTGGAACTGCGTCCAAGACACCTCAGTGGCCGTCCCCAACTCGTGTTGCAGCTGCGCATCAGTGGCCACCTGCATCACCGGCAGACGCTAGTGCTGGATCGCCACCGGGACCTAAGAAGCACCAATGGCCTCCAGCTTCGCCTAGCAAGCAATCGAATGCACCTCCTTTGCATCCCGCCGGATCGCGTTCGCCGCCACGCTCCCCGCCTCGCTCGCCTGCAAAGTCACCGGTGCTGACTGAAGGAGGATTGGATGCGCACACGATTGGCGTTCTCCAACGACGAGCCAGCGCTGTTGCGATGTACAATGCGAATGTGACCATCCATGAAGTGAAGGGATCCGCAGGCGGCGTCCACTCGTACTCAGAAGAAGAAACGTCCGCCTTCACGGAGCACATTAACAACTGCCTGCAGCACGACCGCGATCTTGAAGTATGGCTTCCGATCAACACGGAGTCTGGATTGTTCGTGTCGGTGAGCGATGGCATCCTTCTCTGTAAGTTGATCAACGCTGCCGTGCCTGAGACGATTGATGAGCGCGCCATCAACTTGCGCAAGCGATCCAAGGATCTGAACGTTTACCAGATGACCGAGAACTTGAACCTGTGCATCAATGCTGCAAAGAGCATTGGCTGCAGTGTCGTGAACATTGGACCTTCTGATTTGATCGCAGGCAAGCCCATTCTGGTTCTCGGCCTGGTGTGGCAGATCATCAAGATCCAGCTCACGTCGACAATCAACCTGAAGAATCACCCTGAGCTCATGCGTCTGCTCTTGGAGGGCGAGTCCCTGGAAGACTTTATGAAGCTTCCGCCTGATCAGATCCTTCTGCGATGGATGAACTACCATCTCAAGGCTGCTGGCCACCCGAAGGCCGTGACGAATTTCAGCAAGGACGTGCAGGACGCTCATGCGTACAGTGTTCTTTTGCACCGTATTGCCCCTCAGACGTGCGATCTGTGCCATGAAAGCATTCCCGAGGACCGTGCCTCGCATGTTATTCAGAACGCACGCCGCCTGCAAGTGGAGACGTTTATCAAGCCTCGTGATATCACTAGCGGCAACCCGAAGCTGAATATGTCGTTTGTGGCTCAGCTGTTCAACACGTGCCCTGCGCTGCAAGTGGTGGAGGAAGAGATCAAGCAGCTCGAAGAGATTCTGTACGACGACAGTGGCGATACGCGCGAAGAGCGCGTTTTCCGTATGTGGATCAACTCCTTGGGCATCGATGGCGTCTACATCAACCACTTGTTCTCCGATGTCGGTGATGGCATGAAGCTCCTCAAGGTCTTCGAGAAGATTGAAAAGGGCATTGTCTCGTGGCAAAAGGTGAACTTGGTGGCACCCAACAAGTTCAAGCAAGTGGAGAACTGCAACTACTGCGTCGTTCTCGGCAAGCAGCTCAAGTTCTCGCTGGTCAATGTTGGCGGAGCTGATATCAACGAGGGCGCCAAGAAGATGATTCTGTCGATCATTTGGCAGAGCATGCGCTACCAGCAGCTCAAGATCCTGAGTGAACTGGCCACCAGCGGCCGTGGCGAAATCACTGATAAGGATGTCATTGACTGGGCGAACGGCAAGGTCCGCGCAGAAGGACGCGTCAAGTCCCAGATCGTCGCCTTCCGCGATTTGTCGCTGGCCGATGGCCTGTACCTCTTGGATCTTGTCCACGCGGTCGAACCGCGTGCTGTGAACTGGGACCAAGTCGCGCAGGGCAAATCCGACGAAGACAAGGCTGGCAACGCCAAGTACGCTATCAGTTGTGCGCAGAAGATCGGTGCCACTGTGTTCTTAACCTATGAAGACATCGTCGAGGTCAAGCCCAAGATGATCATGACCTTCGTGGCGAGTCTGATGTCGCTAGACATGCACAAGCAACGCGCGTAAGCTGACCGGACCAAACGGAACCATGGGAAGACTACCACGACTGCACTAGTAGTTTTGCAATAGTTTCGTTTGCGAAGACGAGTGGGTAGAGTGAGCACGCTAATAAAACTACTCAAATCTTTCTTGCTTCGTTTCTGAATGAACCGATGGTTCATACTTCAAAGATATACGCGCTTCAAAGTTAGCGAAGGATGAAAAAGTCGATGACGCGGGTCGCACAGAGTGGAAACAATCTGAGCTCACCACACGACTACACAGCATAGAGAACGAGAGCTTAAGCAACGGCAGCACCAGAAACGTACTAGTCGAAAACCCTCAGGTTCAGCGGTATATTCCGTCAAATGGCCGACGGCACCAAGCCACTGGTGGCGAGGCTGCTGCCCGTGCCGCTCGTGCATGAATACGGGGGCGGGGAGAATTTGTATGTGCGTGATTGCTACGACAAATTCTACGCGCTCGTCGAGACGCTACTGGTGGAGAAGAGGAAGTCGTGTGTGACGGTGACCGGGACTCCAGGTGAGGAGCTCATGTGCTGCCTTGGATCACTCTCGTTGGTGACATGAGTTTCGTAGGCATTGGCAAGTCGGTGTTCTATGTGTACTTTTGCGATCGGTTCCACAGGACGCACGTATCATTGCGGCGTCGTTTTCAGCAAAGGTGGTCGACTGCGTGGCGGTCTTTACCCTGGAGCAGAGCCACATTTGGAATGTGTGCCAGGTGCCATGGAGACGCTCATGCGCGAGTCCTCGCAAACAGCTAGGCAAAACGGAATCCGACTGCTGTATCTGTGCGACGGACCACCAGACAGACGGCGGCGCGATGGCCAAATGGTGGTCTTCACGAGTCCGAACGAAGACTGGCTGAAGCTCGTACGCAAGGATTTCTGTACGTACTACATGCAGCTCTGGACTCTTGAAGAGCTCCAGCAAGCTGCTCTGGAGCTTGACTACCCACTTAAGGACCAAGACATCGAGGAGCGGTTCGAGATCTGCGGAGGTGAGGCACGTTACTGTTTGAGCCTCAGGAGCAATCGATCTTGTCGAAGCAATCGAAAAGATTTCAAGTTCAGAAGAGCTCCGAAACCTCCTCTCGCTGAAGGAGAACACGCTCACCAGCCACCGCCTTCTGCATTACCTGCCTGGCCAAGGGGGGACAAAAGGCTCGACCAAACTCGCGTCGCCGTTTGTGATCCAGAAGCTCTCGGAGCGAATGCTGATGCTGACCAACCACAGCCGGGAGAACATGCGATTGTTCTTTTCAGCTGTTCCGCTAGCTGGTGCTCTGCTTGAGCACATTTTCGAAGTCGATGCGCATTAAGCGCTTTGCCACAAGTGCACACTTCAAGCACGTTTGCTGCCACCTCCGGAAGCTCCACAATCGCCCGCAGGCACGAATGATGTGGTTTTTGCCATCAAGCGGAGTGAGACAGTGGATGAATTCGATGCCAGCTCTCTTTCTCCTTACGCGTGGGCCGTACCACAAACCGAAAGCCAAGAATTGGGAGTCAATCGACGCGTTCTACTTGGAGAAGAAGAAAGATGCTCCAGTGAACCATAGGATGACCAAGGAGATGTCCGCGCAATGGAACAGCACTCACCGCCGTCGTGGGCAGCTAAGGTTGTCACGGTACCCGTCTCTGGTGCAGACAAGGTTGATACGATCAAGGACATTGGGAAAGGCACGGCAGCGATGCTTGAGGACGTGTACAAGATCGACACGATCGACGATCTGGCAGCGGCAGTTGAGACTTTCAAAACGAAAAGCTTCGAGTCGAACCCAACGACGAGAAGTACGAGCCATGAACATGGGAGGCGCACGGTCAGCCACAGCGGGACGCACAGTTTGGGCCGGCGATGGGAAGTAAGCTGGCGGCGACTATGGATTCCAGTTGAGACGGTATTGGGAATATGAACTGCATCTGCATTAGAGCAATCAGCTGTGCAAATGTCATCTAAAACAACAAAACTACTGCATGGCTTTCTAGAAAGCTCATCATCTCTGCGGCGTGTGGTCCTCGTTGCCTCGCTTCCACGCTTCCACGAGCTGCACGAGCATCTGTCGGTCCAGGATTGCCTTGCGCTCTTCCTTGGTGAGCTTCATGACCGTGAGGTCGAACGGACACTCCTGCGGCAGCTGCCGGTCCAAGAAGCCGCCGGCGTAAAACTCGGCCGGTCGAGCCTTGGACCGGTACAGCGAGTCCTGGCGCACGTTCCACTTGACGATGTTGTCGCTGTTGATGTACAGCGTCGGTGCGCCCTCGGGGCTGCCCAGCGCTGCGTCGCTGGCCTCAGGGAAGTAATGGATCGCATCACCACAGAGAATGGACTTGCCGGCGTTCTGGGTGTCGTCCTTGAGGTCCGAGCCAATGCTGCCGACGCCAAAGTCCGCGAAGGCGTAGGCCGTCTCAGCCAGCTCGCACGAGATGAAGAACAGCTCCTTGTCGCCGTAGGACGGCGGCCGGCCGGCGCCGTTGAGCGAGGCGAACGAGGCCAGGATGGTCGTGGCTCTGGGCTGACGCAGCTTGTTCCAGAGCACGAGCGACGAGTCCATCTGATGGCCAGCGCGGCGGTTCCACGTGTGACTCGTCAGTAGGAAGTCGCTGGGCGTAAAAGGCAGCGAGATCGGGGAGCGGCGCTCTCGCGCAGTGGCCGCCGGACCAGTAGACGCGTGCCACTGCGGGATCGTGTCCAGGGCGCGGTAGGGAGAGAGGTCGAACTGGGACATGAACCGGTGAAACTTGGTCACGGACGACGAGGAGCCCACGAGCTCGGCCAGGAACGTGGTCTCGCAGCTGATGCGGTCGTGGAAGAACAGCGTGCCCGTGTTCTTGTACCGGTCCAGCTCCCAGAGCGCCGTCGGATCGGCGAAGAAGAGCGTGTCGGCGTCCAGCAGCATGATCTCCTCGAAGGACGAGAACGCCATGGCGATGAGCTTGATGTCGAAGGACCGGAACTTGCGGTGGCACGTCATGAGGTTCTTGCAGAACAGCGGCTTGCCCTGCGCGGTCCTGGCCTTGGCAGCCAGCTCACAGACGTCGTAGACGCGCACGAGCGGGTCCTTGCGCATGATCAGGTCGCGCACCTTGGGCTCCAGGTCGCCGCAGTGCGGCACCTCCACGGGCAGCTGCACGTCCATGGCGCGCAGCTCCTGGATGAGCGAGATGCCGAGCGTGGAGATGCCGTCAAAGAGCGGCAGCACGATGCCGCGCTTCTCCTTGATTGCGTCCTGCGTGAGGCGCCAGAGGCTCGTGGCGAACTGGGTCTTGGGGTTCATGCCTGTCGTGTCCATTGCGACCGGTCTGGACGTGGTCTTGGCAGCGCCTCGGACGGCCGGAGGCTGCTCCGCATTGCGCTCCAAGGCTACCTGGAGCTCCGCTTCGTAGGCCGATTGCGACGTGAACATTAAGTTGAGCATCATGAGCACGACGCCCACGCCCACGAACAGCGCCATCCATCGCACGTGGCGAGCCATGGTCGCTGAGGATCTGGGTCTGCGTGCGGCCGGAAGCTAGAGGAGCCTTGAGAGCTCAGGAAGAGAGGACGAAGGGAGCGAGTGCGTCTCGTTCCCCTTCCTGCCAAATGAGCTGCTCGGTCACTATCCTGTGACAGGTGCTGTCTCTTCCAGAGCCTTCACACTTTATAAGTTTGCTTAACATATATAACGTTACAAAGGTTTGTGAAATGTATCGGTAATTTACAAACATGTTTTTCACATATCACGCTCAAAGTAAACTGGGTGAACCAATCATCCACTTCACCCAGTTTACTGTGAGCACGATCTATCAAATTGAATTGGGGTTTTCAGCTTTGATTCTCTAAAAAGAATTATACTGGATTGAAGTAAAAGTGCAGACTCTGCACATCTATCGAAATTCAATAATAAAAATTCAATCCCTAAAAACCCAATTTTTATTAAATATAAATTTGTTTTGGACTGAAGGTCACTTCATAAAAAACCAAATGAAAGGTGCTGGGCTTTTGAGATGTAGTGGGTAGTGGACAGGGTACAGTGTACCCGTTTTCGTTTACCGTCGCGCTGTTCTGGATACTATGGGGATCAGTTCGGACCATGACCAGCGACGACGAGGCAGCTAATGCCGCAGCTGCCGCCCTGGCTGGCGACGAGGAGGATGTCAGCACGCCGCTGGTGGCCCAAGAGATCCAAAACTCATCCGACCAGAGACCGGCAGCAGCCATGGCTCCAGCAACAGTGCCCCGCCGGCTTCCGCGGTGTCTCTACTTCGTGCTCACGTTCGGCCTGGTCTTCGTGGTGGCCAACGTGCTCAGTCTGCGGCGCTCCATGCGCGATGACGCGCTCCAGAGACTGCGAACGGCGCTGGGCGACTTTGAGACCAAGAGCGAGTCCTTCACCACGAGTCTGTGGCAGACCGCGCTGCAGGAGGCGCAGGAGCCGCGGGGCATCGTGCTGCCGCTGTACGACAAGATCGCGGCGCTCGGGATGTCGCTCATCCTGGAGCTGCGATCCATGGACGTGGATCTGACCATCGAGATCCCGCACTGCGGAGACTTGGACCCCAAGTTCCGTGACCTGATCGCGCGCAAGGATCCGCTCGTGCGCATCTACGACGTGTGCGAGCAGGCGGCGAACGCCAAGACGGCGCAGGACGTGCCGCTCTTCTGCAACAACCTGCGCCACTGCTACCGCAAGTTCCGGTCCTTCGACATCAAGCTCGTGGCCGTGGTCTTCTCGCGCTTCGAGGAGTTCATGCTCATGGACGCCGACACGCTCTACTTCCAGAGCCCCATGCCGCTCTGGGAGCTCACCAAGTACAAGCAGACGGGCACGCTCTTCTTCCACGACCGCATCAGCTTCGAGACGATGTTCCTGGCCGAGCTCATGCCGGGCAACCCCAACGTCACCAAGTACCAGCACTTCCTGTCCACCTTCGACGTCGCGCCCTTCCAGCCGCTGGGTGCGATCTCGCGTCAATACGCGTCCAAGGGCGAAGCGGCGCAAGCCCGACGCCAGCCATTGGCCATGGAGCTGCCCTTCAAGCCCAGCGACTTCTTGCTCACGAGCCACAGCTGGAACCACCTCGCTGGCCATCAGATGGACTCGTCGCTCGTGCTCTGGAACAAGGTGCGGCAGCCCAGAGCCACGACCATCCTGGCGTCGTTCGCCTCGATGAATGGCGCAGCGCGACCGCCTTCCTTCGGTGACAAGGAGCTGTTCTTTACAGCCTGCGAGCTGGCTGAGACGGCCTACGCGTTCTCGGACTTTGGAGTCGGCAGCATCGGCTGGGAGAAGCGCACGTACGAGCAGAAAGACAGCTCCAGTATCAGCCGCCAGCAGGACGAGAAGCGCACAGAAGAATTGCTCTGTGGTGAAGCCGTGCACTATTTCCCCGTGTCTCCAGCTGAGAAGGGCACAGGAGCGACTGCAGCTGTCGGTGGCGCCGGCAAGCGGCTCAAGAGCGAGGACTCGCTGCTCTACCTCAATGGCGACAGCATCCTATCGTGGAGACCCAACGAGAAGCCCATGTTCCGGTCCAAAGCGAGACCGGCCGAGTACTACCCAGGCTCGTTCGGCGACCGCGACATCCCGCAGGAGTGTCCGTTCAACATCACGATCCTGGAGCTCACGCCGCTCGAGTCGAACCGCATTCTGCAGCGCCAGAAGCTCCAGGAGATCGTGCTCGAGTGGCTCAAGTAGAGTCCATCATCCGTCGGTCGTATATCCTAAAGGATCTAGTAGTAGAGTAATCAAGCGTATCATCAATTTCCACCCAATTCGGCATTACGACATGGCTACATTTCCATTGCTCATCAATGGAAATGAATTGACGTGCAATTCATTTTTTTCTCAGACTGGACCTCCTGGTCCGGTAGGTCCATCACACCAGCCATCACCAGCGTCATCATGGCGAGGTCTGACGCTGCAGCGCCTCATACTGGCGGCGGCGTGTCGGCCGCTCCTCTGCCTCGGCGGCAGCTGCTCGTGCTGCTCGCGGCCGTGCTCTTCGTGTCGGCCAACGTCCTGTATCTGCAGCAGTCGGTGCTCAATGCGCATGCGCCGATGGACATGGACGACCCCAAGACCCAGTTCGCGCATGCGCTCTGGCGCGCCACGCAGCAGGAGTCCACGGCCATGCATCTACATCCAGAGCCAGCAGCTAAGCGCGAGTCGCTGCAGCGAGGTATTGTCATGCCGGTCTACGACCAGATCGCGCCGCTGGCCATGTCGCTGATCCTGGAGCTGCGCGCCATGGACGTGAACGTGCCCATTGAGATCCCGCACTGCGGCGACCTGCAGCCGCATTACCAGCAGCTGCTCTCGCGCCACGACCACCACGTGCGCATCTACGACGTGTGCGAACTGGCGGCCAATGCCACGACGCCCGAGGGCGAGGACCTCTTCTGCACGAGCCTCTGGCACTGCCACAAGGTCTTCCGCGGCTTTAACATCAAGGTGCTGGGCGTCGTGTTCTCGCGCTTCCAGGAAG
This sequence comes from Elongisporangium anandrum, assembly GCA_023337935.1. Lineage (NCBI taxonomy): Eukaryota > Oomycota > Peronosporomycetes > Pythiales > Pythiaceae > Elongisporangium > Elongisporangium anandrum. Next base: position 16,749 of record JAADXR010000169.1, on the reverse strand, counting down.
TCATGCTCATGGACGCCGACACGATCTACTTCCAGAGCCCCATGAAGCTCTGGGAGACCGGCAAGTACAAGACTACGGGCACGCTCTTCTTCCACGACCGCGTCTGCTGCACGGGCATCCACTTGGCTGCTGCCAAGCCCTTCACGTATCCAGAGATCACGCGCTTCGAGCACTTGCTCGGCACGTTCGATGTCGAGAGATATCGCTGGCTGGACACGATCCCACGGAGGCCTGCGACGTCAGGCCCAGCGGCCAAGCTACGAGCGAGCCATCGCTGGGAGCTCGATCTCCCGTTCGAGCCGAGCGACTTCCTACTCTCTAGTCACAGCTGGAACCAGCGATCGGGCCATCAGATGGACTCGTCGCTCGTGCTCTGGAACAAGCAGCGGCAGCCGCGAGCAACCACCATCCTGGCCTCGTTCGTCTCGCTCAACGGCGCCACGCGGCCGCGCGCCTACGGCGACAAGGAGCTGTTCTTCATCGCGTGCGAGCTGGCCGAGACCGAGTACGCGTTCTCAGACTTTGGCGTGGGCAATCTCGGCTGGGAGGAGCAGCCGTACTACGACCCGAACGAGGACTACAAATACAAGACGGCGTTCTGCGGCGACATGGTGCACTACTTCCCCGAGCCGCCGGTCATCGATCCGGCCGTCGTAACTGGGACCAGCGCCATGCAGAGTGAGCCAGAGGCGCTGCTGTACCTCAACAGCGACAATATCCTGAACTGGAGCGACCAGAAGCTGTTCCGGACGCGGCCCAGGCCTGCTGAGTACTTCGCTGGCTCGTACGAAGGCCTGGTGCTGCCGCAGACGTGCACCATCAACACTACGAAGCTGGAGCTCACGCCGTGGGAAGCCAACCGCTTCATGCACCGCTACAGACACCACGAGATGGTCGTGGGCTGGCTGGACGAGATCCTTCCGCCGGCTTCGGCCTCCTCCAGCCTAGCTGTCGATACAGACCCGTCTCAATAGTTATGTCATGTGTTCAATGCCGCCGTTTCTATGGGACGCGTCCCGTTGGACTGTCCCATCCGTCATCATTATCGCCATGAAGCGTCGCTTCCTGCGCGTGGTCGTGGCGCTTGGCCTCGTGCTCGTGCTGGCCAATGTGGCGTGGGAGCAGAGCTCGATCGGCCGGTCCAGGGCCATTCGACAGTCGTACTTGCGCGAGGCCGACAGCTTCAGCTCTCTCTGGCTGGCCGCCGAGACGCAGCACGCGCGAGGGATCGTGCTGCCGCTGCATGATGCGACCGCTACGGTCGGCATGTCGCTCGTGCTGGAGCTGAGGACCATGGACGTCGAGCTGCCCATCGAGGTCCCGCACTGTGGCGATCTCGATCCCAAGTTCCAAGCGCTGTTGACGCGCGAGGATCCGCTGCTGCGGGTCTACGACGCGTGCGAATTGGGCGTGCACGTCAAGGATGAGCAGGGCGAGCCGCGCTTCTGCAAGAGCCTCGAGCAATGCCGTGAGCTGTTCCGCTCGGTGGATATCAAGGTCCTCTCGGCCCTGTTCTCGCGCTTTAACGAGGTCATGCTGCTGGACGCTGATACGCTCTTCTTCCAGAGTCCCATGCCGCTCTGGAACACGCACAAGTACAACGAGACGGGCACGCTGTTCTTCCACGACCGCATATGCAGCGACATGTTCTACCTGGCGGAGGTGGTGCCTCAAGCTCCAGTCACGGCCTTCCAGCAGTTCCTTGGGGATTTCAACGTCACGCCGTTCCGGTCGCTGGGCATCGTTCCTCGCCCTCACGCAGTTAAGAAGGCGTCCATCCAGTTACCGTTCGAGCCCAGCGCCTTCCTGCTGTCCAGCCATGCCTGGAATCGCCGTACGGGCCACGAGATGGACTCTTCGCTCGTGCAGTGGAACAAGCGGAGGCAGCCCAGAGCCACAGCGATCCTCGCGTCGTTCGTATCGCTCAAGGGGTCTGGTCGACCGCCGGGCTTTGGCGTGAACGAATTGTTCTTCACTGCATGCGAGTTGGCCGAGACGGCGTACGCGTTCGCGGAATTTGGTATTGGCAGCATCGGACCAGACAGGAAGACGATGCCGGACCGCAAGACCAAGCAGGACGCGCTCGTTCTCTGTGGCGACGGACTGCAGTACTTCCCAATGCGGACGAATGGCATAAGCGGAGGACCTGGGAAGCTGCTCCAAAGCGAGGACTCGCCGCTGTATCTGAACGGAGGCAACTTCATCTCGAACTGGCGCCCGAATGAACAGCCGATCTTCCGATCCAAGGCGAGATCGGCCGAGGTCTATCCAGGCTCGTTCGGAGAGCACGGCATCCGCCAGAGCTGTCTGTTTAACGTCACGATCCTGCCGCTCACGCCACTCGAGACCAATCGCATTCTCCAGCGACAGAAGATGCACGCGATGGTGGTCGAGTGGCTCAACACCGATACGCAATAAGTAGAATGTAGCCATTGGGAAATGCGCTTTGAATTGATATGCAATTCATTTCATGTTTATGTGTGACAGTTCACACAGACGTTGGACTCATGGGCAGCTCATCAATGCACGAGGCGCAATAGCTATCCTCCCACTCTTCTTCTGTTGCGGCTGCAATGAGAACGAACAGCCAAGCTTACGGCCAGGAAAATGCTCTGTTGGTCCATCGAGTGGCTGGCGCTGCGCCGCGAAGGAGCAGTCACGTCGTGAACTCAAGTCCAGCGACCCGTCTAGCTCGATTGGGAGCGATTGCAGCGCTGTTGCTGGTGCTGGTGGGCGGCGGCAACATGTTCTACCTCCGCCATTCGCTGTACGAGCAGAGGACAGAAGCAGCACAGCACATTCGACAAGAGCTGGTGATCAACGACGTTGCTCTGGATTTGGACAACAGCGCATCAGAGCAAGAGCTTTTGGAATCAGAAACCTGGAGCTCGACTGACCGAAAGCCGTTGTTCCCAGAGCCGCTCGTGCCACCGCTATCAGGCCGCGGAATTGTGCTGCCGCTATACGATGAGATCGCGGTGACTGGCATCTCGCTTGTGCTGGAGCTGCGCGCGATGGACGTGGATCTGCCGATTGAGGTCCCTCACTGTGGTGATCTCCAGCTAAAGTACCAGGAGCTCTTAACCACCAGAGACCAGCTCGTGCGCATCTACGACGTCTGTGCGCTGGCGCTGCAAGACCGGAATGAAGAAGATGATCCACGCTTTTGTGTGACCCTTGTGCAGTGCCACGAGCGCTTTCGCGGCTTCGATATCAAGGTTCTGGGCGTAGTCTTCTCTCGATTCAAAGAGCTCATGCTCATGGACGCGGACACGCTGTTCTTCCAGAGTCCCATGCGTCTTTGGGACACGGACAAGTACAGGAACACGGGCACGCTCTTCTTCCACGACCGCATCTGCAGCGAGAAGTATTTCCTCTCTGAGTTCCAGCCCGGATCGTATCCGTTCATCTCGAGATTCCAGTACTTCCTGTCCAAGTTTGACCTCACGGACTTTGAGTCGCTGTCCGTTATCCCTCGCTCGAATGAGAAGTCCGGGTCGGCGGAACGCGTGAGAGACGACCCAGAGACAATCGTGTTCCCTTTCGAACTGAGCGATTTCCTGGTCACGAGCCATGCCTGGAATCGCCGTACGGGCCACGAGATGGACTCGTCGCTCGTGCTGTGGGACAAGCAGAGACAGCCCAGAGCCACAGCGATCCTGGCGTCGTTCGTATCACTGAATGGACCTGGTCGGCCGTCTGGATTTGGCGATAAAGAGCTGTACTTCACAGCGTGTGAGCTGGCCGAGACGGCGTATGCATTTACGGACTTTGGTGTTGGAAGCATCGGATGGGACCAGCGCACGATTCAAGACCGCAAGACCCAGCATAACTCGACTGTTCTCTGTGGAGATATGGTCCAGTATTTCCCAGAATCGACGCATGATATTACCTTCAGCTCCAGCTCTGATGCAGAGCCAAGTGGGAATTCCAATCGAGAAAGCTCACTGCTCTATCTCAGCAGTCACAGCGCCATCGCCACGTGGCATCTGGACACGCAGCGTATTTATCGGACGAGAGAGAGACCATCGGAGTTCTATGCCGGATCGTTTGACGAGCACGGCATCCCGCAGGAGTGTCCCTTTAACACCACGATCCTCCCGCTATCGCCTCTGGAGACGAATCGCATTCTGCTGCGACAGAAACTGAATGACATGGTGCACGACTGGCTCGCCTCGGACAACTCGACCGCTCTCGCTGATGACTTGGCACAGAATGTTGGAAACTCCTCACAGTAACTTAGTAACGAAAAGAATACTCGATGCTGACAGCACACAGTAGTTGTCTCTCTCTACATCTTTTGTAACCGAGTATTTCTTCAACCGCTGCAGAACTCGAGTGGCGAAAGAAAAATCCAGGACTGTGATGTTGAACGAAAAGCTCTGGTGGATCTTGTGCTCGCCAAACGATCCTGCGTTGTAGTGAGCGGATCTCGCCTCGGATCTATTGATACATTGCACTTGATGTTGAGATACCGAGGCGATTCCTCACTCTGGATACACTCCAGCGTCCATACTCTTGGCGCTCTGCAGTCCGGTACCGTCTTCATGTTTGCCAATGCCAATGCATATGCCGTCTCAGCCAGCTCAAACGCAGTGAAGAACAGCTCCTTATCGCCAAAGCCCGGGATATAAACTCATTTTGGGAGAGATCGCGGCACGACGGGCATTGGAACGTCGTGACGGGGGGAGACATATCCAGCTGCATCCGCTAGATACCAATTGTCCGCGCAGATGCGGTCGTGAAAGAGCAGCGTTCCGTTCATTGTATATGTGAGGAACTATGGCGTCTGTTACGTCTTGAGTAATGTCCTTGAAATCACAATCTGAAGACAGGTACCGCGATAAATGCGCCACGCCAGCCGTATTGCACATGGCATATATAATGCCCGGCATGCAGGTCGTTGATCACTGGGTAATTTGCACCCGGATCAGAAGTCGACCTGGAAGCGCTGGAGTCCCAAAATCTGCGATGGCAAGTGGCGTCATGTGATTGATGATGCTGTTCGCTTCATACATAATCGCGATTCCAATTGCATTGGAAGGGGGCAAGCACGATCGCTAGATCTGAGCTGTCGGAGCAAAACCCGCTTGCCAATGCCAAGCGAGCAGGCCCAATCCTTGTACACTTCCCACGCTTTCGATCCAACGCCTTTGATGCGCAACTCTTCGCCCTCCACCTTCTCCTTCTGGGCACCAGCATCCACCATTGCCGCGATCAATGCTCGGAATGGCTCGCACACATGTAAGATCCGCAAGCAAGGATTCCGCTACGCGGTGTCATCGTCTTTGTCTCAATGTCCTTCGCTTCCATGATGAATGGGAACCTCACAATCGAGGCGATCATTGCTGTTGTTGGTTCTCGTTATCCCTCGAGATGACTGAAGCGCAATTGGGAGAGCCGAACGTATCTATTTGTCCGCTGAAGACCCATCAATGTAATTAATCCATGGGCTTTATATCCTCTCGACTAAATGGGTTTATGCTTCTACCAGTACTGTACTCATGCATCGACAGCAGTAAAGACATGCTCTACAAGAGCTGGGGGCTGTTCACGGGTGAGTTGACCGGGGGCGAGTCCTGGCCGCACCTGAGGTCGTCGGCACAATTACGAGCATAGTTCTTGGACGGGCGCTCGACCTGGATCGTGGTGTGTGTGATGCCCTTGATAATGAGGTACTCCTGCGCAGCGTTCAGCGCCGTGTCCGGGTCGTCCGAGACCAGATGCACGCTGAGCGAGGGCAGACCGGCACTGAGAGACCAGATATGCAGGTCGTGGATGGCTTGGACCGTGGCGCAGGCGCGCAGGCCGTCCTCGATCTCCTCAGTATGGATACCTTCAGGCGTTCCTTCCATCAGCACGTGCACGCTGTCACGAACGATGCCGATGGTAGTGGCCAACACCAGCAGAGAGAAGACGAATGTCGCGATCGGATCAGCGATCTGCCACTCGGGCTTGTACCAGATGAGGCCGCCGGCGATGCACACGCCGATGCTCTGCAGGAAGTCGCCGAGCGCGTGGATGTACGCGGCCTCGATGTTGAGGTTCTCCAGCTTCTTCTTCTTCGGCTCGGTCTTCTTCTTGGCGTCGCCGTTCTCCAGAGCGTGAGCACTGGCACCATGACCATGACCGTGACCGTGGCCATGATCTTCCTCTCCGTGGCCGTGGCTGTGGCCGTGGTCTCCTTCTCCATGTCCATGGCCGTGACCATGATCTTCCTCTCCATGCTCATGTCCGTGATCATGATCTTCCTCTCCATGGCCATGGATGTGGCCGTGATCTTCTTCCCCGTGACTGTGGCCGTGCGAGTCGCCATCGCCATGCGAATGGCCGTGCTTCTTCTCGGCGCCATGGGAGTGTCCATGAGCCTTCTCCGCACCATGCGAATGACCGTGACCACTGCCACCGCCGTGCGAGTGGCCGTGGCCCAGGATCTGCATCAGGATGAGGTTCACCAGTAGACCGATGCAGGCCACGATGAACATGAGCTTGCCGTCAACATGTATATCCGGATTGGGCTTCAGGCATTCAATGAGGCGCTCGATAGCTGCATACACGAGCACGCCCGTGAGCACCCAGATCACGAGCACACTCGTGATGGCGCCAATCACTTCAGCGCGCTGGAAGCCGAAGCTCAGGCGCGAATTGGCTGGAAGCATGGTGATCCAGATCGCGAAGAGCGAGATGCAAAAGCCGGCCACATCGGACAGCAGATGCGTGGCGTCTGTCATAATCGCCAGACTGCCGGCCAGCAATCCGCCCACAATCTCAGCCACCATGAACAGCAGCGAGCAGACGCAGGCCCATTTCAGCTTGCGCTGCGCGCGCTTGGCGTTCTCATCCAGCGAGTTGCGGCGCACGGGCTTCGGCTTGAACGGCGTGGTCTCCGTCACGGCACGTGGCGACTTGGTCTTGCTTCTGCCCATGCTCACGGATACAATGCGCCAATGGTACTGTGTCTCGCCCCTTGGTCCCGTATTGGCCGTTGATCTGCAGGCGCGACCCTTTGACAACGAGATCTTTCGCGACCTCCTACCAAAAAAAACCAAAAGACCAGACAAAAAAACCTCAGCTCCAAAGATCGTTTTGTTATCATGTTGCACTTCAACTCAAAGCAGGACCGGGAAGGACGCGCAGTCGGCGATGCCGCACATGTTCTCGTCGCGCGCGATCTCGAAGAAGCCGTCCATGCCCCACTTGTCCCCCCAGCTGTTCTTGATAGTCCAGAACTTCTCGCCTTCCTCAACACCGTAGCCCACGGCCAGAACGGCGTGGTTCACGTCCTTCTCGCCCGAGTGGCAGTCCTTGGACTTGTACACGCCGCTCTTGTAGAAGCGGAAGTCTGAGACCACCTGGAAGGCCACACTCACGGGGCCAGTCGTGCCCACAGCGCCCTTGAGCTCCGTTTCGTCGCGCGCCGTGATGTTGACCACTTGGTCCACCTGCGCACCAACGTGGTACGTGTTGAACTTGCACTTGCCTTCCTTGGCTTCGTACGGATAGGTCTGCAAGGCAGCCCAGCAGTCAGTGACCAGTCAGATTAGCTTGAATCTGGAGGCAGAACGTACCGCTTCCGTGTCAATGCCGCCATTGTACTTGACGTACTCAAAGGCGTGAGACGGCAGGCCACCATTGCAGCCATGGTTGTCGAACGCCTGCGCACAGTCCAGCAGGTTCTGCTCCGAAAGCAGGATCATCTTGCCGTGCTTGAGCTTGAGGTGGCTCTCCAGGCAACCAGTGGTGGAGAACGTCCAGCACGAGCCGCACTTGCCCTGGTTCTTGACTGGCGACACGACGCCGTCCTTGCGCCAGTCCTTCTCGTCTGGCACGTCGCTGTAAGTAACGCTGCTGCTGCCTCCGTGTGTGGCAGAGCACGTCTGAGGATTACCCAGATACCACTGCTTGAACTCCTCCCTTTAATCAATGATTAATGGTCAGTCCTTCAATCCATCTCCAGTCAAGTGACATAGCCTCTCTCTCTCTCTTACCACGTCGTATCGGCAAACTGGTTCAGCTCCATCGTAAAAGTGGCGCTGGGATCGTTGTTGTGCGCCGAGACGAGTTGCGCGTTGCCTTCGAACACACGCTGACGCACAGCGTGCTCAAAGGGCGAGTCGTAGGCCTTGTCGTGCGCCTTCTTCCACGATTCGAACAGCGCTTTCATGCCGACAGACTCGATGGGGAGCTATAGACAAGAGCGATCTGATCAACCCAAGGTTTCAGATCGACCCTGAGCGTAAGTTACACGCACCTGCTTCACGGTCCAGTCCATCTCCTTCACACAGTGGAACACGGCAGCGGGGAGCTGCGCCGCTTCTTCGTCCGTGTAGCAGGACGACGGCACGGCCGCGCACTCGCACCAGCTGCAGTGGCCAGCCACGCACTGGTCCTTGCTCTTCAAGCTGTGGCAGCTGTCGGCGTCTGCAACCACGGCCGCGTCCCCAAAGACCAGCGTGTGGAACTCGCGCGCGTCCTTCGCGGCCTCCACGAAGCCCTGGAGCAGTAGCAGCAGTGCTCCGGCGACCAGCGTCTTGAGCATCTTCTCTCTCTTCTCCCCCTTGGGATTTCTTCAACTGAGTCAGAGAGATCTTTCGTGAGCTGCAATCGACTTTGACAGGGATGGTGCAGTAAATTACTGAATAACTTACGGAAAATACGAAATAAACATCAGCCAATCAGAGACACGCATTATCTCAAAATGCGATATATTTGAGATCAATTCACGTTTTGCTTGCTCCATACGATTCGAGCAGAGGGTCATGAGCGCCAAGGCCGAGAAGCGCGAGGCGCCCGTGAGCAGCGATGAGGACGACGGGCCGATGCCCATGCCCATGCCGCAGCCGGCGGCCAAGAAGCGCAAGAAGGCCGCGCTGCAGTTCGAGTCGGTGTACGTGGGCAATCTGCCCAGCGGCGCCATGTACGAGAAGAGCTACATGCACCGCGACGTGGTGACGCACGTGCTGGTGGCGCCCGTGACGCAGTTCCTGATCACGGCCAGTCGCGACGGCCACATCAAGTTCTGGAAGAAGATGACCAAGGGCGTCGAGTTCGTGAAGCACTACAAGGCGCATCTGGGCGATATCCTGGGCCTCGCGGTCTCGAGCGACGGCCTGCGCCTCTGCAGCACGGCCAGCGACGCCAACATCAAGTTCTACGACGTGCTGGGCTTCGACATGGTCAACATGATCAAGGTCGCTTACACGCCCAGCGAGTGCTGCTGGATCTACACCAAGGGCGCCGTGGACGCCAAGATCGTGGTCGCGGACCGGGACCAACCGTCGCTGCGCATCTACAACGCCGAGCAGGCTGACAGTGCACCGCTGCATGTGCTGGACAAGCTGCACACGGCGCCTGTGACCGTGCTGGGCTTTAACGTCTGGACCAATTGCGTGATCAGCGGCGACCAGCGCGGCCATCTCGAGTACTGGAACACGGAGAGCTACAAGTTCCCGGCGGCAGGCAGCAGCAACAGCCCAGTCAAGTTCAAGTTCAAGGGCGAGACGGATCTGTACGAGCTGGCCAAGAGCAAGACGTACGCCGTGTCCATCGACATCGGAGCGCAGGGCAAGGACTTTGTGGTCATGGGTAAGGACAGCCAGATCCGCGTGTTCCGCTTCGCCACGGGCAAACTGCGCCGCAAGTATGACGAGAGTCTCACGGTCTTTGAGGACGCGCAGGCCGAAGGGACGCTGCATCTGGACACCATCGATTTTGGACGCCGAGCGGCCGTGGAGAGGGAGATCCAGCACACGAATGTGATCTCGAACTGCGTGTTTGACGAGTCTGGACATTTCATTCTGTACCCGACGCTGTTTGGCGTCAAGATCGTGAACATTGAGACCAACAAGCTGGTGCGCGTGCTGGGCAAGGTGGAGAATTCAGACCGGTTCCTGCGCATCAGTCTGTTCCAGGGCAAGCCCAAGACCAACTCGCAATTTGAAAAGCATCTGAAGAGCGCGTCTGGTCTGAAGCAGGACGCCATGGTCATGAACGACGACACGGAGCGCCAGCAGATCATTGACCCAACGCTGTTCTGTACGTCGTTCAAGCGGAACCGGTTCTTCCTCTTCTCCTCCCGTGAGCCTGAAGACGAGGACGACGATGGCACGGGCACCGGCCGTGATGCGTTCAACGAGAAGCCACTGCTGGAGGATTCGCAGGTCGCGACGGAATCCTCTGCCTCCAAGGTCCTAGGCGAGACAGCTGTGCTGCACACGACCATGGGCGACATCGCGATCAAGCTCTTCCCCAAGGAGTGCCCACGCACAGTCGAGAACTTTTGCACGCATGCTCGCAACGGCTACTACGACAACGTGCTGTTCCACCGCGTGATCAAGAACTTCATGGTGCAGACGGGTGATCCTCTGGGCGACGGCACGGGCGGCGAGTCCATCTGGGGCGGCGAGTTCGAGGACGAATTCCACCGCAATCTGCGCCACGATCGGTCGTTCACAGTGTCGATGGCGAACGCCGGTCCAGGAACAAACGGCTCGCAGTTCTTCATCACGACGGTGCCCACGCCGTGGCTCGACAACAAGCACACGGTCTTTGGCCGCGTCGAGAATGGCAAGGACACGGTCTCGGCCATCGAAAACGTGCGCACCCTCAAGATGGACAAGCCGGCCACGGACATCAAGATCATCAACATTGACATCATGTGAGCGCCATCTAAATCAAATATCACTATATTTTCTCACTTTGGTACCTACTTTGGCTTGCGTCATTATTGGAGCGATTCCCGCAGAAAATTTGATGATACAGAACCCAAATTATCTCATGTGTAGAGTCGGCCTTCCAAACCGCCCGCAGCAAGACAGCAACTTTAGACCATATTTAAGTCATCAAAAGAGCGGCAGATACACGCATAAATTTTCGTAGGTTGCCGCACGTCGGACACCATGGGCCTGGGCACGAGGAGGCGGATGATAGTGCATCCGATTTCTCGCTGTTCGCGCAGAACCAGCATCTCCCGCCGCCTTAGACCGATGGGCTGGTGGTTCTTACGTCCACAGACAAGCTGGTGGCATTGAAATCTATGTGAATGTTGCACGGCGAGAGCGGATCATTTTTTGCGAACCGAGCGGAAGCGGTATGTCCATTCAAAAGTGGGCTCGAGCTCTAACCAAGGCAAGGAGCTTCTGCAAGACTGAACATACTGTTGAAACCTGTGGGTTCGGTTCCATTCGCTGCCGGTGACCCATCTCCTGTTCAAGCATTCCAATGGGAAAGCGTTCGCGATGAACGTGGCCTAGAAATTACGCTCACCGAGGAGCAGCAACGCGAGCGATACCGCTCGTACGTGGAAGACAACATTGGCGATGTGCTAGCGGAGAAAGGGCTTTGTGTGCTTGGTGTGGAAAAAGGCCGGAACGTTCTCAGCGTTGCAGTTCCTGGTTACGATATTGATCTGGTTGGACGCACAGATATGCTCGTGTTGAGTGCTCTCGCCCAGATACACCCACGCCATTTGGATTTTTTGCCAGAAGTGAGAATGTTGATCGAAGTGAAGAAGAAGGTTGAATCTGGCTCCGTCTTCCAGGCGTTGTCAGAGCTGATCGCTTTGGATCTGCTGACCGGCGACCCGGTAATGGCACTGCTGACCGACTTAAACGAAGATTGGCAGTTCTTCTGGATCTCCGAGAGAAGCAGTAGTCATGTCATCATCCAAACAGTGATTATCACGAAACCAGGCGAAGCTTTCCAGGTGATCAGGACACTACTCGCGCAGTCCCCAAGTGCTGATGCAGATATCAGTCTTCCATGCTTGGAAAAACCCGTGAAGCGACGCAAGTTGGCTCAATTGCTGCCGAGTATCGGTGAAGGGGGTGAAAGCAGCGGCATTCGTGCGGCCATCGAACGATACGATGATATCGCAAGCGTGCTGGGTCCCGACATTGACATGGCGCGTGCTGCGGCTAGCCAAATCAAATCACTCGAACCATTCCAGTTTTCAGTTATTACACCTGAAATTCGACGCCGTGAATTCCCTTCAATCGTACTCCTAATACACTTCTAGCTCCTGCTCGTACTATAGCGGATGGAGTGTACACATCGTCCTCTCTCAGCCAGAGTACCCCCTAGATACTGTACCCTCAGAGATACATGAGAATCGCACTGGCAATCCCACTTCAAGACTGTACGGCTTGAAGTGGGATTAAATACATGGTGGGGAGAAGGCTCATGGACATTCACACGGCGCTGAGAAGAAGCACGGCCACCCCCACGGTGTTAAGAGTCCAGCAAGTGACAACCATGATCACAGTCACAGAGAGGAAGATCATCATCACGGCCAGCACGGGGAGGAAGACCACGGCCACGGTCATGGCGCTCTCACGCTCTGGAAAATGGGGAAGCCAAGAAAACCAAGAAGAACGAATCAGAAAAGAAGAAGAAAAAGAAGAAGCTGGAGAACCTCAACATCGAGGCCGCGTGCATCCACGCCCTCGGTGATTTCCTGCAGAGCATCGGCGTGTGCATCGCTGGCGGGCTCATCTGGTACAAACTCGAGAGGCAGATCGCCGATCCCATCGCTACGTTCGTGTTCTCTCTGCTGGTGCTGGGCACCACCATCGGCATCGTTCGTGACAGCGTGCACGTGCTGATGGAAGGAAATCCCGAGGGCATCCACCCAGAGGAGATCGAGAACGGCCTGCGTGCCTGCGCCTCGGCGGTCCAGGCAGCGTGCATCTGATCTCGGACGACCCGGACACGGCGCTGAACGCTGCGCAGGAGCACCTGGCATCACGCACACCACGAGCGCCCATACAAGCACTACGCACGTAACTGCGCTGACGACTTCAGGTGCGGCCAGGACTCGCCCCCGGGCGACTCGCCTGTGAACAGCCCCCAGCTCTTGTAGATCTTGGAAGAGCGCGTCTGTACTGAACGCTGAGCTGTCGATGGATGGATATACATGCAGTACTGGTATAAGTATAAGCCCATATAGGCACAGGAGAGAGAGGCTATAAAGCCCATTGATTAATTACATTGATCGGTCTTCAGTGCAAGCTCTGGAGACAAGTGGAGCGATGGTCCCGCTCTAAGTTGCCTCAAGCGATGCAACTACCAGCACTCTGACACGCAAGACCATCACTCTGGTATCCTAAGGCCAGCGCTTGTTGGCGACAGCCACACGCTTTTCATCCCAACCCAATGACAAGCGCGTGTGGCACGATTTCACACCCTTTTTTGATACAATAGTGGGATCCATAGAAGCTTCATCATTGTCAAAACAGGGTTAACATATAGCTCTCTGAGTAGTACTCCACCACCGTATTTCGTCAAATCACACAACCACATGAGAATCGCACACCGTGTTCTGGCAATCCCACTTCAAGCACACTGTACTTATCCGTATGATTTCACGAGGTTTTTTGTTTGCCCAATAAGGTTTTGCCGTGGATCTTTCCCACGCCGCGGTCGGCCGCCAAGCCACCATTAGATCATTGGACCGGCCCACGAGCAGTCGTCGTCTGGGATCATGGCCAAGTCGTACACGGAGACCACGCCGCTCATCCAGCCGGCTGAGCGCAAACCGGCCAAGGGCCGTATCGCGCTGGACGAGAACGCCAAGCGCGCGCAGCGCAAGCTGCAGTGGGCCTGCGTCTGTTCGCTGCTGTTCATGGTGGCCGAGATCGTCGGCGGTTTCCTGGCCGGCAGTCTGGCCATCATGACGGACGCCGCGCATCTGCTGTCCGACGTGGCCGGCTTCTGCATCTCGCTCTTCGCGATCTGGATCACCACGTTGCCCGCCAGCTCGCGTCTGAGCTTCGGCTTCCAGCGCGCAGAGGTCATCGGCGCCATCACGAGTGTGCTCGTGATCTGGGTGCTCACGGGCGTGCTCGTGTACGCGGCCATCGAGCGCTTCATGGAGTGCCTCGAGCCCAACCCGAAGGAGCACGTGAACGGCAAGCTCATGTTCATCGTGGCTTGCATCGGTCTGCTCGTCAACCTCATTCTGATGCAGATCCTGGGCCACGGCCACTCACACGGTGGCGGCAGCGGTCACGGCCACTCTCACGGAGCTGAGAAGGCGCACGGCCACGCTCACGGCGCGGAGAAGAAGGACCACGGCCACTCGCACGGCAGTCACGGCCACAGCCACGGAGAGGAAGACCATGGCCACGGCCACGGCCATGGCGCCAGCGCCCACGATCTGGAGAACGGCGACGCCAAGAAGAAGACCGAGCCGAAGAAGAAGAAGCTGGAGAACCTCAACATCGAAGCTGCGTACATCCACGCGCTCGGCGACTTCCTGCAGAGCATCGGCGTGTGCATCGCCGGCGGCCTCATCTGGTACAAGCCCGAGTGGCAGATCGCCGATCCGATCGCTACGTTCGTGTTCTCTCTGCTGGTGCTGGGCACTACCATCGGCATCGTCCGTGACAGCGTGCACGTGCTGATGGAAGGAACTCCCGAGGGCATCCACCCAGAGGAGATCGAGAACGGCCTGCGTGCCTGCGCCACTGTTCAGGCCATCCACGACCTGCACATCTGGTCTCTCAGTGCTGGTCTGCCCTCGCTCAGCGTGCATCTGATCTCGGACGACCCGGACACGGCGCTGAACGCGGCGCAGAAGTACCTCATCTCCAAGGGCATCACACACACCACAATCCAGATCGAACGCCCCGAGCAGGAGTACGCGCGCAACTGCGCCGGCGACCTCAAGTGCGGCCAGGACTCGCCCCAGCACCACACGGCCTAAGCGCCTGAAACGACCTTGCTTCTAGATGGAGAGATTGCAGTATAAGCTCATAATGTCAAGACGAGAAAGGAGGTATGAACCGTATTACGCTTCTAGCCCAACAGAGACGCCTTGGTCTGCGTGTAGAGCGCCTGGAGTCGGTCCAGCGTCTGCGACTCGAGCAGCACGAGCACGTCAATGGCGTCGACGCCCTGTCGTCCCTCCATGAGCACGGTCATGCCATCGCACACCGGCAGCCAGGGCGGGCCCACGAACCACGGCTTGGTGCCGAAGTCAGCGTCGTACTGGCCCATGTTGGCCCAGGACGTGAACATGAGGTCCGGCCCGAAGAAGAAGTTCGTGCCGACTTGGATAGCCGCCCAGTTGCTCTGCTGCGCCACGAACTCGATCGCATCGCGCAGGAACGCGTCGTCGCGCTCGTTGATGGACGCTCGGATGCGCTGCGCGACCAGCGAGAGCGTCTGCTCAGTCACAGGAGCAGCGAGCAGCTCGGCAGCCGAGTACGTGGACAGCGCGTTGAAGATCGCATTGCCCGCGTAGGTTCCAGGCAGCGGCGGATCCAGTCGAGTGCGCGCATTGACACCGGTCGTGATGCGGATCTCAGGCTGCGAGGGCGCTCTGGCCTGTGTGATCAGGACCGTGAAGAGCGCAGTGACGGCGTCCAGCGTGCTGATGAAGGGCACGTGCTCCGGGCAGCCACTGGAAGCGAGAGCCTTGAGCTGCTGCAGCTCCGCTCGCGAGAGGCGAAAGAACTGCTGCGTGCATGAAGGCATTGGTGGCGCCGGCGTCGATGTTGGTGTTGCATCATCGCTGCTGCTTGCAACCGGAGCTGGGATACGGAACTCTGGATGAGGTCGCTCGGCTCCGACGCCTTTGGCTTCAAGCAGCTGGCGATCGTGGCTGATCACAGCGCGCTGGTCGCGAGGCACGCCTCGGTAGTGCGCTCCCCACGCAGCCATGAACGTGAACATGCCCTGTCCGTCCAGCAGCGTGTGGCTCAGGTTGACGCCGATCGCGAGCCCGCCGTCGCTCAGCAGCGTGCACTTGGCCGTGATCAACTGCGCTTCACGTGACGCCATGAGCGTCATGGGCCGCGTGTCCATGACCTGCTGCGTCGAGAGCGTCTCGCTGCGCTCCTTGGCAAACGGGATGAGCTCACGCGCGTTGCCATCGCGTTGACGCACGCCAATGACGCCTGTGGCTTCGTCCACATGCAGATCGCCCAGGAAGAGCGCGTAGTCCTGGTCGATGAGCGCGCAGAAGGACTCGTGCAGCCTGTCGAGATCGAACGCTTGAGCGGCTGGCGCTGGGAACAGGTAGAGCATCGTGAGGCCGAAGCTGCCCATGACTGCGTCCATGGGCGAAAGCTCCACGAGCGCAGGAGCGGAGGACGTCATGAGCAAGACAGAGAGCGATGGAGAGTGGGGACCCGATCACTCATGGATATCTGGCCAATGAGAACGCGCCTGCAACGTTCCCAACGGTCAAGAAACGGTTCGATACCGGTATTATTATCGAACACATGGCTACACTTCCGACACTTTCTCCAGTGAATCAACTGTTAGATCCTTTTACGAACTCAAGCGGAAGTGGACTGATGTCGCTTCGACGTTGGCCATGACTTCTCAATTTCTTCCTGGGCTTCTTCGCGTTGAAACATCGTGCGCTTCTTCACGGTTCTTACAACAAGAGAAAACGTTTGGGCCGAACTTGGCGGAGCTGTCGCTGCAAACAAAGCTCGAGCTGCAAACGGGCCGTAGTACTCTGTCCAACCGCTTCGGTCGATAACAGCGCATTTTGTGAGATTATACACGTCGAAAAGCACATCTCCGGTGCAATAAAGCATGAAGAAATCGTCTTCCCCCGTCAATTTCGTCTGCTCCTCGCGGAATTCTTCTTCCGATAGCTGAACCTTGGCAATTAGGTTTTCAAGATCCTGCAACACCAGTTATGGAAGGTATTATAAACTTTCATCATGATTTAATGTTTTTTTTAATCGTTGTAACTGTTTTTGTTTGTTGGATGTTATTTAGAGTTATTACTCT
>JAADXR010000168.1:0-56525 GCA_023337935.1 Elongisporangium anandrum | reverse complement strand
CTACTCGGACGAGGCTGGTGCCAACTGGCGCGCGCGTCGCTTCAAGTTCGCCAACCTGGTGCGCAACCCGATCAACCAGTCTCGCCAGTACGACGACCTGTTCGCCAAGGAAGAGAACAAGGCCGTGCGTCGCTAGAGAGAGCAAGCGTGTCATCAAGCGAGTGGAGGAGCGTGTAGTGGTCGTGAGGTGATCATCATCTCCAGCTTCTCTCGGCTTGAACCCTCAGGATGCTTTTGCTTCCACCGTATCTGTTCAATAAGCGAGCCATTAAGCTTGTCGTCGTATTTACAACCCAATCCAAACACAATAGAAGTACAGGTGGCACTACGCTGTCAACAGCTTTCATCTCAGCGTTGTTATTTCTAATGCTGCGAACATGAGCTCGCTACTTGAACGAGTGTCAATGTGGACGAGTTCACTTGGATTAAGATCACGCATTGCTGATCAGCTATGGCTACTTTCGTGTCTGCATCCACTCGAATTGGAGCGCAAAATCAACGCCTGCAGCCACAACAAGCAAGTGTGAGTCTTTATCACGCTCGATGGGTTACATTCACATGCAGCAAGTACTTACCGAAATGAACGAGCGTCATTTGCATGAGGTAGGAGAACCAGACAAGAAGTCGAGCTTGGATCTCTATAAATTGATTTTCCAGTACGAAGGCCAAGAGGTAGGCTGGGGAAAACCCGAACCTTTTCTTTAGGGAAATATGAAGAGCGACCAGCGACAGCCCTTCCAGCCATGCATAGATCAGCACGTTCAACATCATGGTGTCGACACGTGACAGTGTCATATCACGGGTCTCCGGGTAATACTTGGCACTGGGCAACTTGCATAAAATTGCGACGTATATTCCGTAGAGAGTCGG
The DNA here is from genome assembly GCA_023337935.1 of Elongisporangium anandrum. NCBI lineage: Eukaryota > Oomycota > Peronosporomycetes > Pythiales > Pythiaceae > Elongisporangium > Elongisporangium anandrum. Next base: position 55,655 of record JAADXR010000168.1, on the reverse strand, counting down.
GATGACGCATTCGACGTATTCAGCGAGCACGTGGTATTCGCACTGGAACAGAACTTTCAGCGCACGGTAGACGAAGGCGCGTTTCTCGGATACAGTGATGGTAGTTGAGATAACCGGCGCAATTACGGTGACAAGAGGTCTGGGTTCGTCTCCTTTGGTAGCGCTTGGCGGGGATTTGAACCTTTCAATTGGACCAGGCTGTGGCTGTTCATTTGTCTCAACGTGAGGCTTGAAAGTCCGTAGTGGGATACAAGACTTTGTTCGAATGGACAAACCATGCTCTTGATCAAGCACTGCGGGCTCTTTGCATGCTGCAAGCACAGTATGGAGAAGGTCTTGGGCTGATTGAGCTGAATTATATTGCATCTTCATATTTTCGAGGTCCGACAGTTGACGCTTCATATCGTAAAATGCCAATACGGACTTGATCACATCGAAACCCATAATAACTAGATACGTTGCACTTGATTTAGCATTCTGCATTCATTTCGCCATGTAGAGGGCATTGAAAACCTCCACAGAGAAAACAATTATGCCCGGAATGCACTCTTCTACGTTGGGGGAAGAGAGGATGTCGCAGTCTGCATGACCAATTTGATGGCGGGTAGTAAAAGTACAAATGCCGCCTGTTCCAGTGACTCTAGTCTGAAATAGATAGCGCTGAATGTTGGGTAGATGCCGCACAGTGAACCCTGAAGCGTAATAATCCACAAATGCTGTCGTAGTTGAGCTCCAAGCGTTGGGTTCTCCCGAAATGCTGCAGAACCGATTGCTGACATGAAGAGTCCGATCAGTATGCATGTATAAACTGGAACGAATGCTACGTATCCGAATGGGATCGGATACACCCAAGCACTTGCTTGCTACACAAATCGAAAGTAGCAGGTAGAACGTTGAGGTTAGCACCGATACGAGTAGTGTTTTTGCCATAGTCAACTTGGAAGGAGGCACCATTTCACTCGTTTGGACAATTAACCCAAGAGCGATAAAGAAAGCAGCAAACGCAAGACGAGCCCAGGCTCCAATGTTGGCTTTCCATCTTTCTTGGGGTTCTTGAAGTGGGATGAACTCAATGAAGACCGATACAATAAAAACCGGAAGGGGTAGTACAGCGTTCACTAGCATGACTCGGATAAGAGATGCTTCGTCGCAATATTGGCTGAACGCTTGAAGTCTCTCGATTGAGTACGTGCCGTTGTGACAGGGGTAAATGGTACGCAAGACATGGAACCATCGCTTTGCATATGCAGGAATTTCTTTGAGAGGGGGAGAACTGGAAAGGCTTGGATGAACGCGAGCTCTTGTCATGATGAGCGTGTGAGCTAACACAGCTTCGTCATTTCCTCGCTCTTTGATTGAATAACTGTCATGTCTTCGTCCGAGTAAGTAGATCTATAATTCAGAACCGAGAAGATATGCATGTGTGTTTATTGATTGCTTTGCGCTATGGTAGTTATGCCTTGCGTTGCTTGGTCTTCTTGGTCGGCGGCGTTTGCTTGCCAGCCTTGCGTTTGTTGCCCTTACTATCAGACTCCTTCTTTGCTGATGCTTCGTCACCGAGCTCCACGACCACACGCGGGGCTGCAGCGCTCGCAGCGGCCGAGGGCTTAGCAGCGCTCTTCTTCTTGGCCTTCTTGGCCGGCTTGTCCTGCGTCTGCTTGGCTTCGTCTTCGGTTTCCACAGATGACGAGAGGCAGGCGGTCAGGCACGTGATGCGCGGCTTGCTGATCAGCGTAGTGGAGCTCACGGGCTCTACGTCGGCGTTGGCGTCAGCAGCGGCATCGTCGCCCAGAGCGAAGGCCGCGAGGTCCCAGATCTGCACCGTGCCGTCGGAGGTGGCCAGCACGACCCACGGCATCTGGTCCTCGCCCTGCGCGTAGACCACCTGCATGCAGCGGATGCGCGACGTGATATCCGGGTGCGTGAACTTGACCACGAGGCGGCCAGTAGCCTGCCAGATATAAATATGCTTGTCGTCGCCACCGCAGACAATGTAGTCATCCGTGGCGAAGACAGCGCACTGGATCTTCTGCTCGTGCTCCAGCGTGCCGATGCACTCGGCATTGGCCGAGCTGAACACCGAGAGCTCGGTGCCGAAGCACAGCGCGTAGCGCGTGCCCTTCTGCGAGAGCATGACCAGGTTCGCCTCCTTCTCCAGACGTCGGATGTACGCGATACGACCCTTGACCAAGTTCCACATGCGCAGCGTGCGATCGCGCGCCACCGAGAAGCAGAGCTTGCCACTCGGATGCACGGCAATGGACGTCACTTCAGCTCTATGGAATGCGAAGCCAGTTAGATCAACAGCTTGAGAGCAACACGAGCAGCATTAAGCCAGGCGCTGGACTTACTTGTGGCCACCGAGAATGTGCAGGCAATTCCAGTCGGACGTTCGCCAGATGCAGATGGAGTTGTCGGCACTGCCGCTGAGCATGTGGCTCTGGCCAAAGAACTCCAGGCACGTGATGGCGCCGGACTGCTCCATCAGGCTGCCCACTTCTACACGCTTGTTGACATTGTACACCCTATTTCATAACGATAACACGCACACGTTAGCTCCCATAGCCACCATGACAGCAGCCGTATTGCAGCCATGCGTACTTGATCATCTCGTCATTGCCGCCCGAGAGCAGCGTCTTGCCCTGCTTGGCCTGCATGAGCGCGACGCTCTTGATGCATTCGGCGTGGGCCGAGTAGCCGAACGTGAGCTTCATCTTGGCGCCCTGCTTAACGGTCGTGGGGCATTCCCAGCCGTAGAGCAGGCCCTCGTACGTGCCCACAACGATGCGCATCATCCTGTCCCGAGTCGCTTCGGTCTCTCTTTGATTCGATTGGGTGGGTGGTGTCGGTTTGGGCAAGGTACTGAAATAGGCCAATTAAGTACGCGTCTGTGGCATTAGCCAGTTCAAATCTGTGACGTGTGAGACGGCTATAAATACCCTTTCGCTGGCGAGCGGTTATTTAGCGAATGGAACGGCCCATTGACCACCAAGAAAGACCGCAGTCGACAAGTCCTGCGGTACGCAGGAACAGCTACAGCGAAGCATAGAGAAGCGGCATGGAGCTTGATATCATCACGCAGACGCCGGAGGAGGCAGAGGCCAGCCAGAGTACCTCAATGTCATCGCCCATGGGCGGCAAACACCAGCGGCAGCTGTCGCTGTCGGCCAAATGGGCCAGCAGCAAAGCGCTCGCACTAGAGTACCTCAAGCGGCAGCGCGTAAGTGGGATGAGTGCGTCTGAGAAGGATGGGGCGTGTATTGGAATGCCTGACGCGTCGTTTGGATCACATAGGAGGTGATGAACTGGATGGAGAAGATCCTCGATCGCAAGTTTGCCACACAGGATCTGTTTGAAGAGCTAAAGTCAGGCATTGTCTTACGAGAAGTGGTTAGTGGCGTGTTATATAGGTATCAAAAGTATCGTGGATGTTACTGATGAGCTGCTCATTCCAGCAAGAGACTCTGTACCCCGAAACGGCAGACGTCAGATCTCCTATCAGTCGAAAGTACAGCATGCGCATGGCGCCATGGAAAGAGCGGGAGAATATTTCGGTCTACCTCAAGCACTGCAAAGCGTGCGTGTTTGCTGTTGGACTCAATTCTTGGTTGCTTTTTCATTCCTAATGATCTTGTGGCTGCGTAGTCTTGGCATGAACGACATGTCGCTGTTTTGTACGGACGATCTATTCGATGGCACCAACATGGTGCAGGTGCGTCCACTGCATACAATCGGACTATTCACCACATCACATTCCTATTAACAGTCTTTGCTGCTCTGTAGGTCCTCTTTTGCGTGCAGCAACTGATGAAGATCTCTGAGGACCGCCATCGCATTGAAACAATGGATGACGACCCGCATTTGACTTTCTCCAACCAAGAAGTACGTCCACATCTCTCATCTGTCTCTCTATTTTCGACTGACACACGGTTCCTGATTCGATTCTTTGGCTATACGTTAGCTGGAAATGGCCATGTCCAAGATCGAGCTCTCGGGTGTGGACGCCAGTGCGCTGAAGGACCTCATCTCGGGCTCGGGCAGCGCTCAAGCATCTCCTCATAAGCAGCGCGAGTCGGATGCGACGTCAGGCACCATCAAAGATGAAGAAGACGAATTTGTTGACGCCATGGAAGAAGTGGAGGACGTACTGGATGAGCTAGAAAACGAACTGGAAGCTGAGTTCCAGTGTGCGTTGGAGCAGGAAGAAGATCTGCCGGATGCGGCTGATTGCAACCAGGACCAGGATCTCGAAGATGCTGATGATGTAGATGACAAGCGAGAGGTCGAACCAGAGACCTCGGAGCAAGAGGACGAAGAGCTTGAAATCAGCGATGATGATGAAGAAGACCTCACCATCGATCCTGAGGTTCAAGAGGTCCTTGAAGGAATGCTGGACATGGTTGAGGAGGAAAATGAAGACGTCGAGCGCGATGTTGAGAACGACGCAGAGCTTCAAGAGGAGGATATTAGCAGTGATGCTGAAATTACCCTTCAGGAAGAGCTTGAAGAAAAGCCGGAGCCACCACTGGAAGATATTGCGCTGCAAGAAACGTCCTCGTACCTTGAGACGGAGATCGTGATCGATGTTCAAGGTGTGCAATTCGAGTCCGAATTGAGAACAGAGCTCGTTGACGCCTCGAAGTCGAACACCACGATCGTGGATCTGACCGGAAGTCATGCCCATGGCGAAAGCGCAAGCGCGGCATCGCAGGATTCCAAGTCGAAGCGGAAGTCCAAGAAGAAGACGAAGGCAAAGAAGGTAAGAGTGAACGATTTCATGGTCGCTCGTGAACTTGGTATCTGACAATATTGAATGTAGAGCGTGGATGACGACTCGTTTGACCAGCTCGATGCTGAAGCGATGTCGAAATGCACATGCGGAGGCAAATGCTCCATCATGTAGCTCACAGTTCTCCACCATTTTTTATTAACCAACTAATGTACACCAGCATTCAATAAAAAAGGCTCTGAACAAAAGGCAATGCGTTTGGAATTACAGGCTGATTTAGTCCGAGACGCAGATAAGCGCATCGCCCGTGATCTCAAAGTTGGGCGTCTCGTTCTGCTTGTACGAGAGCATGAGGCTCTTGAACTCCTCAAAGTCCGAGCAGCTCACCAGGACATCGATGACGTCCGGCGGGATCTCGTCTGCGAAATAAAATGTTGAGTCGGTGAGATAGGCACTTGGGCACGGCTTTAACGCCAGAACTGACCTTCGTTCTCCTGGATCTGACGACACAGCTCGTCCATGGAGAAGTACTGCACTCATGGCAACAGAAAAGGACGCCAAATCAGAAGCCCGGTCTGTATGCAAATGAACACACAACAGTGGCTAATGTACCTCGATCTTCTCAAGCAAGCGCTGCTCCAGAAAGGATTCTGCAATGGGAGAGGCAATTAGACGGAGATGGAGCCTCCACCATACACTTTCTGCATACCAATGAGCGTCGTGTACTGCTGAAAGATCGTCGTGTAGATCAGTTTGTTCTCCGTGACGTTGTCAAAGACCTCTGATTTATCACAACAGATCGTTAGAGTGACGTCGCTAATGTGATGCGATCTTCTTCCTCGTACCGCAATGGTTGAGACAGAAATCCCGCTGCATGTCCACAAAGGCCGGATCGATGAGGATATCTTGGAGCACGCCGATCATTTCGTCAAACTTGTTTTCCTTTACCACCACGGACATGAGAAAGGAAAGGCGAAGCATTCCCAGCTAGGCTTCCCCACCTCAGTGTTCTCGCCCACATCTGTGCTGAAGATCTCCTCCTCGTCCATCCGCGAGGCATCCGTGATCTCGGGCTCATCCATGATCGTGGAAGCTAGTATTCACCTTGGCAACTCAGCCATCAACGCCCAAAGAGCCAGGGGGCTTTGAATCCTACCGGAGGTGGACGCCATGGAGCGAAGTGCCGTGTTGTGAAGGAGCCTCTGCCAAGAGCCCCCCAGCAATCAGTCCGTTACAAGGCGTCGTTTCGCTCATGCATTCGCATTGGCCTTTGGGTCTGACTGGGGGGAAGCGCAGAAAGAAACCGGCCATGCGCTCCTTTTCCATGGATCGTTCTCCCCCGCAGCTCTGAACTCTTCACTCGCAAAGGTGGGTACACCCTCGCCCTCGCCAATCTCATGCCCACGACGACGCGGCAAATGGCCCTGCTTTCCTCGGGAACTGAATAAAACCTCGCTCCGAAAGGTTTTTCTTCGTCTTTTTGTTGTCGTCGTCCTGATCGTCGACTCTCCAAAGCCAGGAATAGCGACCTGAGGCATTAGGCCTCTCGCTCGATCACCCGCTCTCGGTCTCCAGAGCGCTCTGTGGCTGCAGCGGATAGCGCATTCGCACTCCCAGCGTCTATACGAGTCGATTGAGAGCTTTGTGTGCTTCCTCCGACCTCTAGAAGCGTCGGTATCACCCGTTCAAGTCCTCAGAGAACACCAGACCGGCGGAAGCAGCAGCAGCCATGCGGAAGAACGGATGGAATGCGCCCTTCCACATCCTGCAGATCATGACGTGGTTCGTGTTCCCGTCCATCATGGCGCTGTTCTTCGTGTTCTACACGACGCTGCTGGACACCACGACCGCCTACGTGGGCTCGGTGGTACGTTGGCGCGTGATTACGCTCTCCATGGCGCTGTCATTAACGGCGCCGTGTCGCTCTCTGTGTAGATCTACGCGGTGCTGTGCCTCATCACAGTGGGCTCTGTGGTCGTGTGCACAGCCACAGACCCGTCGGACGATTTGATTCTGCGCCCATCGGTACGTCATGCTTATAGCTTGCAACCATCCATCGAGAGCGGTGGCTGATTGAAGCCTGTGCTCCCTGATAGACTGCAGAGAGCCGCAACACGCGAGCGATGGAGAACCAGGTCTACTGCAACGTCTGCATGCAATACGTGTACGTTCGTTTGGTCTGTGGCTGCGGTCATTTGGTAATGACACTGATTGACGTTGGCGCTGGTCCTGTCTGTACAGACATAAGGAGAGTCGCCACTGCCGGCTCTGTGATAAATGCGTCGCTGTGTTTGATCACCACTGCAAATGGCTCAACAACTGCGTCGGCCAGAAGAACTACAGGTGTGTTGTCTGCCGTAGTCGCTTGTCTCTTTCGAGTACAGAGAGCTCAATTCCTCTTCTCTTGGGTAGATATTTCCTGGGCTCCGTTGTCGGCGCAACATTAATGCTGGCCGTGCAGTGCGTCTTTGGAGCTTATCTCCTATGGCAGAGCTACTCCAGTGAGGACGCGATCCGGAGGCGCTGTAAGTGCATTGGATTCTGCTCTAGTGAGATTGAAGACTGACAAGCAATTGGATGTGATCAGCTGCTACTGCATTTGGCTGCTCCGACGGCAAAGACGACACCGGACTGTGCGCCAATGGCAACTACGCTGTGTCACTTACCGGTATTCGGGCGGCGCATATCACGCTTCTGGCCTTCCTCGTGCCTTGGTGCTTCCTGATCGCACAGCTGGCATTCTTCCACTTCCAATTATGTGAGACCTTGAATGCTGGACATGCGGCCGACCTGAGACACTGACATCTCATATGTGAGCGGACAGGTATTGAAAACATCACGACCTACGACTACATCGTACGCAAGCGCAAGCGCCAGTTGGCTCGCGACCGAGAGAATTCCGTACGTGTTTATCCGATTTGACCAAGGCAGAGTTTGTCTCTTTCTGCTGAGTGGCGAGCACAATCTGATGCGCTGACAATTCCTCTGTTCATAAAAACCAGGTGCCGATCTCCTGCTGGACGATCTTGGGAGCACGTATCTGCTGTCAACCACCGCCCGTTGACGTCAACAAGAGCGCCGATAAGACGGAGATCGCCTCTCGGGTATCTCAGCGTAGCATCCAGAGCGAAGAAGAAGAGCAGGCTGCGATCGAGGCCGAAGTGGACGAAGACCTGGAAGTCATGAGCGCTCGCAGTGGCGAGGTCAGCGACCGCCGTGGCAGCAGCAGCTTGCGCAATTCGAGAGGCAGCCAACGGACAAAGCGGAATAGCTTCATCCCAGTCAACCGCGGCTTTGGTCTGCACGTCAACCTCAGCCAAGGCAACAGTGACTTCGCCAGCACAGGCAGCAGTGAAGTGCTGGTCTCCACTCCGACGCTCGGCAGTCATGAAGAGATCAGCTATCTGCAGGCTCCGTACACGCCACAGCAGTCGCCCCGATCTCCGCGGTCCGATCCCGAAAGTGCGTATCTCTCTGATGGTTCGGACCATGGGGAAGTGAGCGCTGAGAACGATCCTCTGTCTGCAATCGCAATGACCTCGAGCTCGTCCATGGTCATGTACGGCCGCCCGAGCGCGCAAACCGCGCCCAACCACATTGTTTGATTCCGCCGTTCCTCGAGAGCGAGAGAGAGAGAAGAAACTGCGACGAGAGAAGGGAGAGGCTCCGTATTTATGCAGTCCAGAGCGATCCTTGGAAGCTTTTGCTTGCCACGAAGAAGAAAAAAACGCGCGGCGGATGAAATTGGGATCTCCACAAAGTAAAGCGCGATGAACGAGTCGTTAGATCTAATATACATACAACGCAGATTCAATGTGGGCTTGTCGACCGAACTGGAACAAGACGGTGGAACGATCCGCTGGATTTGAGGGAGAGCGCCGACCTGTGGTCAGCAGCGCAGCATTAGCCAACGCGGCCACGAGCCAGTGATGCGCTGGACGGTGGACATGGGTACAGACCGCATCCACACTGCGCGAAAGCCGCGCGACATTCAGCTAACCTCTACACGATTTGAATGAATGGCGCATGGCAAGTGCCGAGCGTATCCATATCACATTCGCTGGACAGTGCTGAAGGCACGCCAGGCCTCACACCGAGATACATTTATGCAGCGACGGCAAACAAACACGATTGGATTGATTCTGTTAAGCTTTCCCCACCATTACAGCCAGCACAAAGACCCAGCCACACGCGCATAGAGAACGAGCAATCGGATGGAGCGCATTACCTATGCGCTGGTTACTCCTGCTTCACGGCCGCGACGTGCAGCGCCGCCGGTTCGGCGGTTTGGATCTCCACGTGCAGCAGCGACACGACAGAGCCCACCGACGGCGTGAACAGCACCTTCTCGACCGTGCCATAGTTGTCCGCATGCGTCGCGGGCTCGACCTCGATCGAGTAGAGCGGGGCGGTCGCCGTCCACGAGCCCATGTCGTACGTGTGCTCTTCGAGCGTGACCGCAGCGGTCGGCGCAAGCTCGTGGGTCTCACTCAGCTTGGCCTGGCCCGCGGCCTCCTGCTCACCCGAGCCAAACCAGACCGTGATCTTCACGGGCTGCGCGGTGGTGTTGCTGACGGCCACGGCCTTGGCGTACTGCGGCGGCTTGACCATGATCTTCTTCTTCTTCTTCTTCTTCTGATTCTTCTCGACTGCAATGAAAGGGGAGATCTAGGGATAGCGGAATGATGGTAATTGCTGCTGAATCAACCATCATTCTGATTCCGGCAGCTCTTTTGGTACCTTCGTGCAACCTCACGAGACAGGCCACACACACTGCTTCCATGAACCCAGGAAGACTCAGCATGCCTTCTTGATAGTTGCGCTCTCTGCCGATGACGCACGTGGCGGTGGCTGCACTGACGCCAGAGAAATGGAACGGATGTGCGACACATCGCTCCTTCTGAAGGAGCGAGAGAGAGAGCGCGACTGACTCTTCGGTTGCCGATCCATCCGCGATCTTTGCGGCGCATCCTCTCTCAAGCCTCCCTGCCAGCCAGCCACTTCACTCTGCAACGACGACAGTCGGAGGTAAATGGTGCTCTCGGCACTCAAGCGGCTGCGTGTGGCGGCGCCGCTTTTCGCTTCGACCGTGGTTGTCGTGACGCTCATGGTGTGCATGACGATCACCAAGATCAACCACGTCTACGTGGGTGGCCTGGTCTGGCCCTACTTCTCCGACATGGGCCGAGGTGAGTGATCCGCCTCCGTGGAAGAACGCTCGTGAGTGTCGCATGCACTGACATCTATCTGTCTGCGACAACAGACCAGCCTGGCTACTCGGTCTTCTGCATAGGGCTCTCCGTCACGGCCATCGCTCTGATCTGCACCTGGGGCTTCAACTTCCAGCTGCAGAGCGCCTCGCTGGCGCGACCGGTCCAGTTGGGCCACGTGCCACCAGGCGTGCGCTGGATCGTGCGCGCCACTGTGGCCTGCGGCATGCTGTCGACCATCGGCCTGCCCGTCATGGTGAGCTCACGCTGTCCTCTTGTAGCCACACTGGCGGTCTCTCACCCATTCTTTATCAGGCGGTTTGGAGCACGTCGTCGGATTCCGGCATGCACAACGCAGCGACCTACTGGTTCTTCCTCTTCGAGACCTTCGCCATCGCCATGAACGTACGTAACGCTATCTGTCATGGCTCTATCCTTGCCTTGCTCATGGCTTCTATCCTTCTTCATGCAGACCTTTGTGAGCTGGACGATTCTGCAGTCGCTCTACAGGTTCATGCGCGAGTCGTCCGTGTGCTTCGACCCTCGCGGACCCGTGACCAGCAAGGAGTACTACAAGCTCACAAGCGCTCGCCGAACGTTCTACATGCAGGCCGGCTGCACGTGTCTGTACTTCCTGGCGTTTCTGCTGTATCTGCCGGTCGGCCGCGCACTCGTCCTGGTCGACGAGCGGCTCTCGATCGCCGACTGCCTGGCGTACAAGCTGGGCGAGCATTACTGCACAGTGGCCATGCGTCTGGACGACACGCATACCACGCTTTGGAGCTACGGTGCGTTCGAATGGCTCAGGCGCTTTGACTCTGCATTGACTTATCAAAGTGATTCATCTCTGTGCAGAGAGATCGTTCGCAGCCAACCAGATGCGCGCAGCGTCGCAGTTGATCTGCATCCTGACGCTGCTGGGCTACTCCACGTCCTTCGTCTCGCACAACTACGAGCACGAAGTGGACGACCCGGCGCCCACAACGCCGCCGCTGCTCACGCACTTCTACTCGATCGCTGCCATCCCCGTCGTGCAAGACAATCTAGCTTAGAAGCAGCCAGAGAAGCGCCTGTGAGAGGCAGGCCGCCTCTGTCATTAAAGAGCCGCTGGGGCCCATGGGAATGCCCCGAGCGCAGCGGTCAGAGCTTCAGACGAAGCGATAGCGACCGACCGACCGACTTTGGTGGTGGCCACGACCACCACCACCCCAGGCATGAATCCCACGCCACCTTGGCCTGGGGCAAAGAAAAAGCCACCATGAAGCCATGGAGTCATGGACGCAATTGGGACCAGTCGTGGAACACGCCACGCTGGTTCCTTCGCTGGAATCAACGCACGTCGGTTCGGTCGAAAAACCTGTCATATTGAATAAACCGCAATCAATACATAGTGTACCCATATCCACTGCAACCCTCGCACGTCAGATCATTTTACCTGTGAAGATTTATACACCTTGTTAATCCGATACGGAAGCCAATATCCCATTCCGCAGGTACCCCGTGTGCTGGAGTCACTCAGCCATTCCCAAATCCGCATGACGAGCCGAGTGCTGAGTGTGGGCGCGCCCATCGTGGCCGCCGTGGCGGTCGTGGTCACGCTCATCGCGTGCGTGGCCATCGCCAAGAGCGACGACATCTACGTGGGCGGGCTGGCCTGGCCCTACTTCTCCGACATGGGCCGAGGTGAGACTTTGAACTCGTCTCTTGGGCTCATAAACGCCAATACTCATTTGCTGTGACAGACTCGCCTGCGTACGAGGTCTTCTGCACGGGGCTCTCGATCGCAGCCATCTCTCTGGGCCTGACGTGGGTCATCAACCACCGACTGCATCTGCGCGTCTTCCAGAACGACTTCGACCACCGCTTCACGTCGCTGATCAAGTGGACGGATCTGGTCGTGCGCTCGGGCGTGCTCTCAGTTGTCGGTCTGCCGATTCTCGTACGTGCTTCTGCGCTTTGGTGGAATGCAAGCGGCAGCTGATTGAGCTGTACCTGTAGGCGTTTTTCAGCACCTCGTCGTATCCAGACGTGCACCAGTACGCTGCTTACTGGTTCTTCGTGCTCGCTGCTGTTGCGGTCTTCTCCAACGTGAGTTCTCCAATACAAACACTAGTACTGCTATTGATCTCTGACCTGTGGAGCTTCTAGACCTTCGTGAGCTACAAACTCACGCATACGCGGGCGGTCGTGGGCTCCGACCTCAGCACACCTGATGACCAGGAGCACCAGCCCTTCGTGACGATGGAGAAGCCGTCCTTCGAGCGTCTCATGCGAACGTTCAAGATCCAGGTCGCGTTCGCTATTGTGTTCTTCTTTGCGTTTCTGCTGTATCTCCCGATCGGTCTGGCGATCATTGAGCCTTTCAAGCGGCTCACGATCTCAAAGGTTCGTGTCTCAATCGTGATTTTCCACAGATAAATGGTCAGTTAGGCTGATCCTATCGGTGTTTTCCTGTCTTTAGTGCCTGCAAAAGAATCTTGGTACGCAATATTGCACCAAGACCATGAAATACAGCGCCACGGACACCAAGCTCTGGAACTATGGTGCGTATTGAGCCTTCCCTTTCACCACTTCTACCGACTGATCATTGATTTCTTGTTTCAGAGGACGATTTGACAGCCAACCAGATCCGTTCTGCTAGCCAATTGGCCTGTATTTTGTCTCTCGTGGGGTACTCGCTGTCGTTCACGCTGCACGACTTTATCGAGTAGTTAGATCACCTGTCAGACCTTTTATTCTCTTTCTGACCAATATGAACCCATTCAAGCATTGATTTGCCCATGCTGGGTCAGTAGCATCGCAATGCCCATGCTTATATTTCCTCTGGAACCTGCGAGATCTCTTTTAAATGTATTGCAAAGTACTCAAGCCTTCAAAGTCACCGTTTTGGAAATACAAAGTCTTAATTATTAGCGAATTCTCACGTGCTTCTACAGCACGCGCCGCCCTTCTTCACCCTTATACGCTCGTGGACTCAGCTCTGGTTGAAGAGATCGGCACCAGCTCAGTGCCGTTTTCTTCGTCGGTCTGCTTGGCCATCTCTTCTTCCTCCTTTGCAAGCTTCAGCACGTGCTTGCGTGTCGAGTACCCGATGATGACCAGCAGCAGCATTGCACTGCTTGCTCCGACAATGAGCACGATGGCCTTGGTCGTGTTGTGGCCGTGGCCTTCGGACAAGAGCGATGTGAGGTACTCGGCCGAGTTACCCGAGTAGACCCAGAGCACCGAGAACGGCAGGCCCGTGGTCAACGCGGCCGAGACGTACACGACGAACGAGACGTCGAGCACACTGAGCCCGTAGTTCTTGATCGCGATGGGGAAGAACGCGATGCGTGTGAGGAACACGATCAGAACCTGCTTCTTGCGCACGAGCGACCGGAAGGCACGCCAGGCCGGATGCGCTCTGTCCATGAACTCCAGCACGCGCGCGCGACAGAGGTACCGCCCGATGATGAACGAGGCCACGGATCCCAGCAGCTTGCCTGTGGTCGACAGCAAGAGGCCGAGCCAGAAGCCAAACGTGTATCCGGCCAGCAGCTCAAAGCCTGTGGATGGGAAGCTGAGGCGTGATGTCAGTAAATAGGCTGGATCTATGGATGTAGGACCATGCAGTCCCTCACCAGAGCATGATGAAGACCATGAAGCTGAAGACGTAGAGTCCTGCACCAATGAAGCGATGGTACTGATAGGAGAATCTGAAGTTAGTCAAGCCAATTCGATTTCGACTAATGGGTCCAAAGATCCAACGGATAGTCCAACGGATAGATAGTCCTCATCTGAACACTGTGGCTCACCTGGATCCAGTCGACCATGTCCATGAAGGCCTGCGTGTGCGCAAAGTGCAGCATAGCCACGAAGGTGGCGGCCGCCACGACCAGCAGCACGACGCCCCAGAGCACGCGCTGCCGCGTGAACATGCCTCTCATGCCACTGGGCGGGTCGACTTCGAACGGGGCCACGGGCACGTATCCCGGTTTCATAGAGCGGAGGGAGCGGTGGATGGGAAGCGACGGATGGATTGTGGGACCCAGCGCATCATGCGGAGGGCTGTCACGCTGCCGTGCTGCTCCGCGACATGCGAGGCCAGTACAGCTGTGAACTTCAATAGAGCGCCTGTCTATTACAAGGCCTGGGGTGCAATTGGGATAGATACGGTGAGTTCACGTCTTGCATCATCGGGTTGTTGACGCATGCAAAATGGGGAGCTACTGGAGGAAGAGAGGCGTGGATAGGGATTAAAGCAGCTTTGGTACACGGTTTCATTAGTTTATACGCATGCAGAGGCGGGAGGCGCGTGCCTTCCCACGCATTGAGGTTATTAGAGAGCAGCAAATTACGAAGACGCGAGACGAAGGACGGGGTCGATGATACTTGGACAGCCTCACAGGCGACTGGCCTTGGAGGTCATGAACATGTTGGTCAGGCAGTTCAGGTACTTGCTGTCGTCTGCGTCCGTGCAGCGGTCCGAGCGCTCGGCTGCCACGTTCACGGGCAGCGGATGCGGGTGGCGCTGCTCGCCCGACATGCGCGTCGAGTCGTAGATCGAGTGGTTCGTGATCTCGTGCGCGAACACGTCGTCGTTGCGCAGCGAGCGGAGATAGGCGTGGTCGGTCGCGTCCGAGCTCAGGTCGCGGCGCTCGGCCAGACGATTCACGGGCAGCTCATGGCGGCGCACCTGCTCGCCCGACATGCGCGTGTTGTCGTAGATCGAGTGGTGCTTGGATTCGTCATGCGGCAGAATGCTGGTCAGCGAGTTGGCGTACAGCGTGTCGGTGGCGTCCGAGCAGCAGTCGGTCTTCTCCGCGAGCGTGTCGACCGGCAGCAGATGCAGCCGGTGGCGCTGCTCGCCGGACATGCGCGCCTTCTCGTAGATGCAGCGGCCGTGCGTGAGCGTCAGCAGCGCCGCGTTGACGTCGGTCTTGTGGGTCATTTGCTTTTGCTGCTGCTTCATGTTGGATGGATGGAGATGGAACTGGAGATCTCTAGGGATTGGAAGATCTAATAGTCACAGACGAAATTGGAAAGTGAGCTGCAACAAGTAACAAGTCGCAGGATTCGAAACGACCTTTCATGTTTGATATAGTCAACACAGTATATGTATTATTCACGACTATTATAAATGAAAGGTTGTTTGACCATCTACAGTATTGAAAAGCAGCCCATTGCGGCAATACTTACCCTTCAAAATTTAATCAAACAGGTTATAGAACTTGTGAGTGCACGTCGGTCAATCGACACCGGACTGCAAGTTCAAGGGTAAACCCGTCATATCCAATAATATATCGAGCTATAAATATACAGTCAGAACGTATTTGTAGAGGTATATATAGTTATGATCGTTTGCTGAAAGCGACTTGCACTGTATCGCGATGCTGAAGGTATTAATTATCACAGTTCATCGATGGCGATTGGCTCGTATTTTGTTTAGGTTGACGTTGCCGTGTCATTGCAGCCGCTTCAAGAGACGTGGATCCTGCCCATCCTGATCTCATGGATGCGACTTCTGCATGGAGAGCAGTTGCCGCTGCGTGTCACTCGCCCCATGCGACCCACACATAGCACTGTAGCCGCTCTGCCTGCTTGAGCACAGATCAGACAGACCGGCCGTTGGGATAAAACTGCAGCGTGCGACCATGCAGAGCTCTTCTGATATGTCTGCATGCGATCTTGTAGAGGCATAGACACGCTGAACGCACCGCTCTGCTGAGATGCGTCAGTCCAGTCGGCGGTGCCAAAGACAAACACGGTTGTTACGTCATGACGCAGGCAGCAAAGCACACGCACTCATCTAGATTCAGATTCATTCATTCAAAATATATGTACATACGCGATCTCTTGTACCAAGTTACCGCTTCTGGTGGTTGATGTACCGCATGGAGAGCGCAGCCAGGATGCGGAAGAGCACAATCATGCCCAAGAAGATTCCAAAGTACTGCGCCATGTGCTCGTGCTTGATGCCAAAGACCTTGTCCAGATAGACCTTGATGGGGATACTGCCGATGGTCGATGGCGCGTTCTCAATGAGCGAGCAGCCAATCGGCCAGTCACTCGTGTCCAGTGTCTTACCCTGCAGCATCGCCGTCTCCACTTCCAGCAGCCGTTCACTCGAGCAATCACCAAACACGATGCCGGCCAGGATCGCGAACGAGTACCGCTGGGGAACGATGGCGTACAACCACTTGTAGGCGCTTGGGATCTGGATCGTCGGCGGGTTGAACCCCATGAACATGAAGCACACGGCATTGAACAGCATGCCGATCACAGCCGCGACTTCAATACTGGGCAGCGCGAAGATGAGGAACTGGCCCATGTAGGTCTGGAACAGAATGTGCAGCGCCGTGTTGAGCCAGTAGAAGACAAAGTTGCCGAAATCAGTGAAGCCAGCCATTGGGTAGAACACAGCAGTGAACAGGATCGATCCCACGAACACGTACGGCAGCTCGACGACTGTGAAGCCGATGAAGTACCAGAGCGCATTGTAAGTCTGCGAAGCTCGCTCGCGGTAAAACGCAGCGCGTTCTTCGAAGGCGATGGGCAGCACACTGATGAATGACACGATGCCAATGAAAGCCGTGGACAGGAAGACCATACCGAGGCCACCGTTGATGCCCTGGTATGTGGTGTACTCGGAGTTCAAGTAGACCAGACCAAACAGAATGCCCAAGAAGAGAGAAATCACAAGACGCGTCCAGTTGTACGACGGCGAGCGCCAGTATGTTGTGAAGAAGCGATGCATGAGGAATCGCATTTGCGTCATTTCGGTAGCTGCACGCTTCTTGGAGAACGACACTTGCGGCTGGTTTAGTGACGGCAGGAAGAGTCCTGGCTCGTCCATCTTCGCATCCAATCGGTGCTTGAGCTCGCTCTGGTTGAAAATGTTCACAAAATCTTCAGCACTGTGGCTCTTGTCGGCACCTTCTTGCTCAACAGCACGGCCAACACCAGCGCCGATCACTTCGAGCATCCAGGTGGCTGGGTTGTAGCCATTCGGAATCTTGGGCACACCAGAAACCGCTTCGAAGTATTCAATAAGTCTCGCTCCTTCGTGGCCAAGCTCGCCGAAGTACACGGCTTCGCCGCCGCGCTTGAGCAGCAAGAGATTGTCAAACAGGTGGAACACTTCGGACGACGGCTGGTGGATAGTAC
The DNA here is from genome assembly GCA_023337935.1 of Elongisporangium anandrum. Taxonomy (NCBI): domain Eukaryota; phylum Oomycota; class Peronosporomycetes; order Pythiales; family Pythiaceae; genus Elongisporangium; species Elongisporangium anandrum. The sequence continues at coordinate 38,570 of JAADXR010000168.1, read as the reverse complement.
AAAGAATCGTTCGGCCAGCATCCGCAACCTTGCGTACACCGTCCATGATCACCTTGGCTGAACGCGCGTCCAGACCGCTTGTTGGTTCATCGAGGAACAACACACTGGGCTGAGCTGCCAACTCCACGCCGATCGTGAGTCGCTTCATTTGCTCCATGGACGAGCCACGAATGATCTGGTCTGCAATGTCGTTGAGGTCAAGCAGATCCAGCGCTTCCGTGACAGAATCGAACTTGTGGCTCTCGGGCACGTCTGCGCCTTGACGCAGGAATGCACTGAATGTCAATGCCTCTCGGAAGGTCGATGCTTGCGAGTGGATATCCATTTGCTCGCAGTACCCGGTGCAACGTCGCACTGCAAGATCGGAAGCTTCAAAACCATTAAGCAAGATCTTGCCGCGGATTGTTCCATCAGTTTTACGTCCAGCGATCACATCCATCAAAGTCGTCTTGCCAGCACCAGAAGAACCCATCAGGGCTGTGATCGTACCTGGTAGCGCGTAGCCCGAGATGCCCTTGAGCAGGTCGAGCGATTGCGCCGGTTGGCCTTGGTCACCCGGCACAGAGACAGTGTACCACAGATCGCGGAATGCCACGGTCACAGGCGTCAGCTTTCGTTCGCGCGCACTTTCGACACGAAGGACAACGTCATCGCTGCCTGTGCTGTGTGGAGGTGAATTGCGTGGTGTTGTCGCAAGAGTGTAAGCGTCCGACGTCGTCTCAGATAGCACTTCTTCCTTCGGTAGCGCAATGTTTTCGGGTCGTTCGTATCGATGGAACTCCAGCACGAAGTACGCCGCAACCATGAAGAATACGTAGGCGGCTACCATGAAAATGATGCCGTAAAGCACCCACGATTTCTCGGCCGGCACGTCGAAGAGGGTCAACGAGTATTCGCCCATGGTCATGCCATACGTCGTGCAATAGTCCACGTTTTCGTACTTGCAAATGTCGTAACGTCCGTTGCGATACTGACTCACAAGAATGCCGCGCACAGTCCATGCCACAGGGTCCAGCCAGTACAACCAGATGAAGTAGTCCGGGATCGTGTTCTTGGGAACAACGAATCCAGCAAACAGGATGAAGATCAGCAACGCGACCATTGCAATCGGTTTGGCAATATGGAGATCCGGAGACACAGCAGCCAAGAAGAAGAAAAGCGCAAGGAACACGAGGATGCTGAGCATGAGGTAGAGCTCGAAGATCACAAACGCTCCAACGGTTGACACGAGACCGGCAAACCAGTAGACGAACGAGCCAAATACGATACTTTCAGCCAGCGCCATGGGGATCTGGCTGACCGACGCAGAGAGCACATACTCCGCGGTGCGATAGAAGTTTGCTGCGCGCTGTTTGTAAAAGACTTCGCGAGCGTTGTAAAATGACGTGAGCATGGACGATTGACCAAGCCCCAAAAACAACACGGACGCAAATACGACGCCCATGAACACCTGCGTGTCGCTCAAATCCACTTGGTAGAAGATACTTGAGAAAATAAACGCCATGATGACGACCAACAGCGCTCGGCCCTTGACGAAAGCCTTGTTTCGGGAGCTCAAAACCATCTGACGCCTGATGAGCGTCCAAGTACTCGCCCCGAAAGATTGGTGGAACGCTGGGATTGGGTCCATGTAGTCAGCAGCATCCGACACAAGCACGGGATCCAATGGCGCTTCCATATCCAGCAGCATAGCCTTGTAAATCGAGGAATTCACAAACTGTTCCGCGAATTCACTTGCAAGTCGAGGGTGACGCAGTCGTCCTTCCGGCGCTGGGCCAGTCTGGTACGGAACCTGCTGGTTTGTGCCGAGATCGCAGAGGAAATCGGCGATATCACGTCGTGGCGGGCAAATGAAGCCCAAATCGGCAAAGTATTGCTCGGCCTGGTCGCAAGGTCCGTGGTACATCACATCGCCTTCGTTCAGGATCAAGACGTTGTCGAACAGCGCAAAGATCTCTGGAGATGGCTGGAGCAGAGAGATGATGACTGTCTTGTGCAGTTTCTTGGCGATACTGCGCTGCGTGCTGATGATGTCGTACGCCGCAGCACTATCAAGTCCCGTGCTGATCTCGTCCATAAGCGTGACGTATTTCATACCAAACTCCATCTCGCCCGTGGTCAATCGCTTGCGCTCGCCACCGGAGATGCCGCGCAGCTGTGCATTGCCCACGATCGTATGCTGACAGTCCTGCAGACCGAGTTCCTGGAGCACGATGTCTGGGTAGTTTTTGTAAACACTGCGAGCCGCTTCGATGGCAATCGCGTTTTCTTCGGGCGTGGCGTGCGAGAGGAACGCCTCGGCGCGCTTGCTGAGCTCAGCACCGCAGCACGCGTGTGCGAATTGCAGCGTCTCCTTGACCGTGAGCGTGGGAAAATGCGTGTCCGTCTGCGTGACGTAGTTGACAAACTGCGGCAGGCGCTTGAGTAGCTGCTCGCGCGGGATGCCGTTGTACTCGACTGTGCCTTCGATCGTGATGCCCTTGTCCAGCGGGAAGCGGCCGCTGAGGATCTTCATGAGCGCCGACTTGCCGGAGCCGGACTGGCCCAGCACGAGCGTGACCGTGCCAGGTTTGAACGTGCCCGTGATGTTCTTGAGGATGTGTCGCTGCACTGTGAGCTTCTTGGTCGCGACCTTGGCGATCTTCTTCATGACATAGTTGGGTAGCGTGGGCAGATCCTGGTTGCCCTCATCGCGCTGCTGCTGCTGCTGTGGTCTGCTAGGCTGTCGCTCTTCTGGATCGGTGCTACTGGAGCCGTCCGGCGCGTCGCTGGTGTTGTCTTCGCCCTGGGAGTTGGGATTCTGATGGTGGTGGTGCGGATGCAGAGACACGAGCTCGGCTGAGAGCGAGAGGTTCTTGAAGCGCACTTCCATCTGCGGGAACGTGCGGCCGAGCGCGATCTCGACCTTGGCCGCCACGTCCGAGTGGAAGGCCTGCGGCCCATTGGCCATGATCTCCTGGCCCGTGGCGTAGCCGACGCCCGTGGGGTTGGGAGCCGTCGCCATGGTTCTTAGAGAGAGAGAATCTTCAATGAGGAGGATTGGGAAATGGCCAGAAAGCCCACGCGACGCGCTCACGTCGAGCCACTCGCGTGACTCTGGCCTGGTCACGCGCTCATCCAGGCGGCCTCATCACGATTGCGCGGCGCATGGGGCGCGTCTTTGGGGCCGACAAGTGCAACTGTGACGAGCGGCGGACGGGAAAAAGGCAACATAGTGTATACCTACCCCTCAACGTCCACTTTGATAGTGGACAGTGGTGGAGCAGGACGGTGGATGCCTACCCCTGCCGTCCGCTATGGGTTGGTGGCCGTGTTTTTACTGCTTGAAGGTTGTCCGACATGGAGACGATCCGAGCGATTGCCGTGAGGCTTTGCTTCAAGCCGTGCTTCTCGCTGGGGATGAGAGGGAGATGCACATGCGTCCAGTACACTGCGCTCTGTATATGTGTCTACTGAGCGAGCCAAGCGGATGTTCCCAAGCAGAGTTCTCTGGTCGTTCGTCTGCAGATTGAGTCGGACGGATGACAAGCCGCAGTCATGAGACCAGTGTCGAGTCAACTCTGGTCTGTATAAAGAGAGGCGCTCTCTATTCTGAGCAAATGAGTGAATGGCTGGTTGGACCATGGGGCTTTACCACATGCGGTGCTGTTTGATTTGTCTCGGTCCAATTCGTCTAAGATGGTGACACCAGTCACGCTTCCAGTTGGTACCGCCGAGAAGGAAAAAGCGAATGTTGAAGTGCTCATGCTGGATGGTGGTGGGTGAGGCTTCCAGAAGCAATGGAGGCATGATGTCTCGCTGTTTGATTACTACTGGCTCAGATTGTCGTGATCAATTGGATTTTGCCAAGTGCCGCAATACCGGCTGCGTGTCTTTGTGTACCACGTCGCAGACAAGTTGAATCTGCAGAGGATGCGCTCGTGAAGGAGATATGACATCATCGACTCCATTGATGGTACAGAATTCACTTGATGTCTCACCATGCATTGTCTCGTGCACTCACAAAATCAGAGCGCTAATATTGTCGCTAATGACGCCGTCGACTCCATGACGCTGCTGAAGCTGGACGTGCTCGATGTTTCTGTTTTGATCGCCCCACGTGAATAACGGCCGACGGGTTTTGCTCTTTATGAACCTTATGAGCGCAGGATCAGCCACAAAGGCCGCGGAATTCGCAATAATACCATCTAGACGCTCCATTTTCACAAATTCGACTGCAAACTGAAGAGATAAACGAGCGTCCGGGAGATCTGACCATGCGTCCGGAAGAACACACGATACCGAGCCTGCTTGGTTCGCAGCATCACGCACACATTCGGATCAAAGCAGGAGAAGATGATGCGGCGATTTCTAGCGTGATCAAAGACACACTGAAGAATGGCGTCCACGTACTCGTTCATCACAATCACAGGCATGCCAGCTTGCCTATTGGCTTTGCTGGGAATTTTGACTTCAAATGAGACTAGTCTCGGCTGGTAGCTCCTTGAGAATTTGTTCAAGTCGAACGGCGGCATTTTCAATAGCATTAGCTTCGGACTGCGATGACAGCTGATTCCCAATACTTTCATGGTAGAGGACAGGCAGCCGATCTGGAGTCAGCTGCACGTCAACGTGGATCATGTCGATATCGCTTTGAGCAGCCTGAATTATTGAAGACACACCGTCAACGGATGAGAAAGCTGCAATGCTCATGGGCAATCGTTCTCGCCAATGCGAGCGCCAAACGTGCGTCGATTTGTTCTCGGCGTGCTTGAACTGCTTGGTCACCAAATGCGTCAGTGTGATATGGCCGATAACGTTTCCTTGTTCACCTTTTTGCACCGAAAGAACCGGAAGCGTCAGCTTCCCTTCACCGCCGTTCTTCAATTGCGACGTAAGCACATTGGCAAAACCCATATGCTTGCAGTCATGGCGTGCGCCAGTAAAAATATCCAGCTTCATTTGAGAGCGTAAAGCATCAGTGTCGTTTTCAAAATGCACACTTGGGATTTTCATGTCGAACGTTTGCGCATGGCTGGCGTCGACGATGCGATAAGGTTTTGAATTGTATCGAAGGCAAGAGACTCGGCGTGTACTCATACACATGCCATAGCTCAGCGTCGAGTGCTTGACTCGAATCATTGTATGTCGACTCTGCCGAAGCGTCTCCTCGCCAAGAGCTTCGGCCCACACATCCAAGGTTAACACCTGACACTTAACAAAACTTGCAGCTTCAAAGGCGGCGGATTGGCGCGACCACTCCCCGAACATCCCGCTCGAATTGAAGCAAGTGCCTTTTTCATTGAAAGTTGTGAGTACAACAGGTCGGTTCTTGCACATCGATGGTCCAAGCGCCTTCACTTAGCCATAATTAAAAATGAAGACCTTGCGTCGGTGCTCACCAAAACTCAAGATAGTGTCGCCTTCTGCGAAAGTCTTCACTTCAGTTGCAGCCGAGATGGCGCGGGTCTTTTGGCTCGAGATGCACTTGCTCCAGTTAAATTAACGGAACCATGCACTATCGGCTCGATGGTGCACGTGACTACCTCCATATTTCTTGGCCGATTACAGGTCTTTACGCAAGCCATCTTGTTCTCGGTCTAAAAGCTCACCACAATTACGACGCACTGGTAAGGCCAGCCAGTCTGATTTTGGCTTTCGAGCCTTGTCTGGTCGAGTATCTTGTCCGTCGACTTGCACATGACGGGTTTTCACTGTCACCTTCACCTTGAAAGAGTCAGCATGCGACGTCTTGCCATCAAGCAAACGGATCACAGGATCGTTGTCATCAAATCCCCCAGCACAGAAACGCACATTCACCATGTCTTCGCTTGGACTAAGCCATCCACTGTCCACGTACTCATGAGTGTCAGCGCAGAGAGCACCATCAACACCAAAGAAGCTGTCATCTTGTTTCAGATGTTCGTCTTCGGAGACGTCACGAGGCTCTTCACCCTCATCGTAGACGTACTCGCCCATTACGTCATCCTGAGCAAACTGGAGTTCGAATGCCTCATGTTCGTATTGAAGGCGCAAATAGCGTCCTAGCACTTGTCTGCACTCGTTTTCTTCATCATCAGCACTGATACCGCCTTTGGTTTGAAGCTACAGTGGAGGCGCTGCTTCTTCCTGTTGGATTGCCACACTTTTCCACAAATGCAGCATTGAGATGAAGCACATGCGCCCCAGATCCACTTCCCACCACGGATTGCGCTCTCTGGCTGTGCGGAAGCAGCGCCATTCCTGGAAGCCGTTGGTGCAACCATGGTTACCCAGTGAGGCCGGACGAGGTCCAGGACATGGCAAACTGGAAGACACGAGCGTTGAGCTTTGATACGCTTCCTGGCCTCTAAATCACGTAGAATTTCAGCATTTAGCACCATTAAGTCATCAAATAAATCATTTTACGCCACGTACAATGCCACGTAGACACCGCGGGTGATCGTGAGCGTTCGGTTCCCTGGGATGGCCTCCCATGCGAGAATCTCGTGCGTCTGCTTATGCTTGATCAGGTATTTGTACTCGAGCGGCTCCACGTCCGATGCAAAGCCTACAGTCACACTCCACTCCCTCTCGCTTTCAGAGTGCATCTCTGTGTTCATGAGCACTGCACAAGCGAATCAATCATCCTCCCTGGAGGGTCAGAACATGCCAGAGGCTCATCACCTACCTGCTTTCTCGATGTCCCAGGCACCAAGCTCTGGCGCGCTGCCCAGCAGATACACCACTTGGTCCTCCAGCTTCAGATCGTAGTGGAGCATGTCGCAGAGTCGCACTGTGAACTCCACCGCCACTGCAGTCTCCATCGTCTCATAACGACTGCGCTTCGTCATGCTCATGGTCGTCATGCGGATTCTGGTATCAGATCCCGGTAACTACGCTAAGTACGTTTGTGTCCTGAACCAACGGGTTAGTTTAGGCCCAACGGCCATTCCAACAGAACCAGCGACCGGATGGCACGGCTCAAGATCGAGGTGCGCAAGTCGGCGATGGGGACGGCGACGTCGCGCTCTACGACCGTGGCCCAGACTCAGGCTCAGCCGCAGATGCTCCAGCCGCCTCCGCAGCAGACGCCGGTGCCTGGCGGCGTGGCGGCTGGCATCATTGACCTCACGGCGGAGGGAGAAGACTCGGACGACAGCGATGAGCCGCTGGGAGGCGGTCCGCCTGCGCCGGTAGTGACAGCGTCTGTGGCTGCGACTGCGACCTCGGTCTCTGCTCCGATTGGAGATCTGGTCAGCAGCAACCAGGATGGCGAGTCGGATGTGGATGAAGACTGGCCAACGCAGGAAGCGATGGTTGTGGAGCAAGCAGCGACGCCAGCGACCAATTCCTCAGCCTCGGCGACACAACAGCAGCCTGACGAGGGCGAAGCTTCGGATAGATTGCTTCCCTCTATCGGTGCGCCGGCAGAAGCTGGAGATCGTGGTGTAAACAGCGATCAGGATGACGAGGAAGAAGACGAAGAGCTGCCCATTCGAGTGGTGCCGTCAAGAGAAATCTCGTCCGAGTCGGTCCTCACAGCGAAGTTGAGCGACAGCGATGAGAATGATGCGCTGGAGAAGGATGACAAGACTGCAGGGCAGCGAGTGATGGCGGAAGATCAGGTCCAGACGGCGACGTCAGCTGACGAAAATGCCATGGTTGTGGGCAACGAAGCCGTCGATGATCAGCCCAATGCACCAGCAAAAGCACCAGTGGCTACTACCGACATTGAGTATCTAGAAGACGGAGAGATCTTTGAAGAAGGCGCGGTGTCTGCCAGTCCCGAGAAAGTGAAAGAGACGATCGCCCAGGAATTACAAGCTGCGCGAGATGCCGCTGCGGAGAGCGAGGCTTTGCGACCGAAGAAGCACAAGAAGCGTGGCAAAAAGAAGTCCAAGCGTAAACTCGACGCCATGATGATGCAGCAGGCGGGACCTGACTTTGACCGAAGCGTGCGCCACCAACCATTTATGCTTCGCAATCCTCATGATCCTCGCATGGTTTTCCTTGGACCTAGTGCTATCTTTGGCGATCCAGCTCACCCACAGGCGCCTCCACCTCTGCCGAATGTCAACGGAGGACCCCCGTTCCCGCCGCCGCCACCTCCAATGTTTGCTAATGACCAGATCATGCGTGTGAATCGTCGTGGCAGTGTCAAGATGTTTAACTCACAGTCAGAATTCCAGGCGGGAGATATCCCCGCGACGTTTCTGGGTCCCAGTGGGTTTAATTACGTGGTCCCTCGTGCTCCGACACGAATCGATCCGAAGCAAGCGATGCTCGGACCTCCTTCCAGTGCAATCCCGAAGCCTCCGTCCAGTGTCTCAACTGAAAGCATTCACTCCCAAGATGAGGACGAGCCGATGATGAATTTGGATGATCTGCGAGCGGCAGCGTTACGAACAAAGAAAACAGAAACGACTTCGAGTCAGAACTCTGAATCGACAGCGGTTGCGAATCTTCCTGCCAGCTCTAGTACAATTGTGAGTCTGGGGAGTGCTACCCCGCAAGAAGAGGAGCCTGACATTGACGAACTCCGTGCCGCAATTTTGAAATCTATGAAGAAGCGCCCGAAAAATATCTCCACAATGAACGCGAATGGTGCTGCTGATAAGATCCCAGAAAGTGATTCCGCAGCACGAAGTGGTGAGTCAAAAACGCAGAAGTCTATCGCAAAGAATGTTCCGACTGTGATCGTGAGTTCTACAGAAGAATTAGGAACGACGGAATTACCGCAAGTTTCTCCACCGTCATCGCAGGTGGGCACTTCTGTCTCTGGATCAGGATCAGGATCTCTTAGTGGCAGTGAAGGCGCATCTCCCGAAGCAGAGAGTAGCAATGTCACTTCTCCTATTTCAGCCGCTAACTCAGTTCCATCTATATCAATCGGTACGATGACGCCTGAATTTCGACCGCTGACGGCAGCCTCTCAGTCGATTGTGATTCGGTTGTCCCCTGAAGACTATGTCAAAACAACACCGACCGCGGTGGAGTCTCGTCGCCATGTATCTAAGACAAATGGATCGAACATTGAAGCTGCGATTGAAGAAATGAAACGAAAAATTGCGGAGCGGGAGAAGCAGTTACTGAGCAGTAACAATCGATCTGCTCCAGTCGGGAAGCCCGCACAGCCCGGTCCGTGCAGTCCTGGAAAGGTCACGAAGAGCGTTCCAGTGAACGATCCAACGGAAGAAGAAGACTCAGTTGATCAAGATGACGCTGGAGCGTGCGATCAATCGAATGCGGAGAGCTCGAACTCAGGTCCAACAGGAACCAGTGATTTCATTCAAAACGAAGAAGCAAATCAAAAAGAGAATTCAGTACAAAATGCGATTCAAGACGCTTTACCACAAGATGACACGACTGTGGTTGCGAAGCAAGTTGCGCACATGGTCAACGTGGAAGTCCTCGATGTTTCAAGCCAGCCAGCAGAAGCGGAAACTATCGTGGTGGACTAGTTGTTGCCTTTTATTGTGTCTGCTCACAGACACCAATTCGGCGGCTCTTCTCATTACGTTTTTTTCTGTTTCTATTGCTAGGCGGATACAATCGTAGTTCCAATAACAGATGACTCAACGGCGGGCTCTGCGGAATACATGTCGGTGCTGAACTCTCTAAAGGGATTTGTTCAGCAGCTCAAGACGTGTGAGGATGAATGCAAAAAGGCCGACCAGGAGGTAAAGCGCATCGATGATGCGATTGCGCAGATCCGACAACAGATTCTAGCGGCAGAAGCAGCTGCCCAAGCGTCGTGAACGGTGAGAAGCGTCCATTGGGCTTTCTTCCTGTGTATTCGCTTCACTTACATGGCATCATAGTGTTTCGCGATCAAGAGAATCATGGTTCGTACTCGAAGAGTTATGTCTACTATAGCTAAGCGCTGCACAAGCACTGTGATCGACTCGTGCGGTGAATCCAAGATACTGTGGTTTCTTTTTGTAGGAGAAAAGCAGGTATGCCTGTAGGCAAGCCACCGATGCATGGAAAAGGCAGCAACTGGAGCCTCACTCCCATGGATCGAAGGAATCGATAGCCCCAATTGTGCTTGAAAGAGCGAGAGCGCAACAGACAAAGCGGTGGTTCTGCATTTATTGGTACATTTGCATTTGCGTAGGCGGGATGATCAGGTCCTCGTTGATAGGCGCGCCCAGATATTGCTTGAGCAGCGTCTTGAGCTCGGCATTTTGAGTTTTTAATGCAGTCACGTCATCGATGAGTTCCTTGCGTTTCAGTAGTGCCTGGTTGTACATGGTCAATCCTTTCTCGAGCACCTTCATGACGCGAATGGTCTTTGGCGGGATTACTTTGACCACCGCCTGCCAGTATTCCTGCTTGGCGTGTTTGGCTTTGGCCTTGATGGCCGCTGCGCTTGTGGTGTCGCCACCTGCTGCGCCGCTCTTCCCTCCTGTTTTGTCATTCCCATCAGCGAGCGAGGCATTCTTGGAGCGGCGCAGCATCCGCGCAATCGGAGCTATTCGCTTTTGCTCGTTCATTTCCTAGTCAGCCAAGGAATAAATCTAGTCAATTTGACACATACGCATAAACCAGATTGCGTTGCTTTACCTCCACGAACTGCTTGATGACTCGGATGACATCTTCGGGGCCAACCATGAGGCCCCACTTCGGCGTCGGCATGGGTTGGGGCGGTGCAGCACCAGACGCTCCGGTGTTTCCGTACTCCATCGGCACTTCAGCGCGAGGGTCCTGGTAGAAAAAGCCCATGAGCCGCTCCATGTCGTCCTCCTGGTCCACTCCAAGCGCGCGCATTATCATATCGGCCTTGACCAGCTCCGCTTCGTCGTCCGGGAGGTCATCCAGCGCCTGCTGGATGCTTCCATTCACGAGGAAGCCGGCTTCAGAAGCCAGCAGCTTGAGCATGTACTTCAACTTCACGCTCGAGATCTTCTTGACAGCCGTCGGCTCCGCATCACCAAACGCGTCGGCGTCATTATTGTTGTTGCCGCTGCCGCTGGGAGAGCCACCAGTGAGCTCGCTCTGTGAAGTCTCGTGGCCATCGATGCTGGTACGAGTCGCACCGGAGAGCTCGTTCTTCTTGTTTGCTCCGCCGACTTGCGTCCAGTTGCGAATGGGCTGCGCTGGCGGCTTCCAGATGAGCCCGATCTGCTGCTCGTGGATAATGCGATCTGCATTCAGCAACTGCTGGACCTTGGCGATTACGTCGCCCTCGTGCATGGCCCAGACCTCGTCGTACTTGTTGCTGTCGCTGGTCTCAAAGTGCGCGTACTTCTTCTGCAGATCCTTGTATTGCTTGGTGATGCGCCGGTACTCCTCCGTGAGCTCCTGGTTCTGGTGCCGATCTCGTGCATCCGTCTGGTTGTACTTGGAAATGAGCGAACTGAGCGCGTCCTTGAGCCTCGCGAGCTTGCGCTTCTGCTGACTGAGCGTGGCTGAGTTCTCCATATCTCGCTCCGTCAGCACGCGGTAGTTGTACTCGAGCTTCTCCGTATTGAGCTGGTACGTTGCGCGCATTTCCTCGAGTTGCTGCTCGAGCGTCTGGATATTGGTCTCGAGCTTGATCTTGAGCTCGTTGTAGTCCTCAGCATCGCGTACACGCAGGTCCTCGATCTCTTTCAGGTACTGCTCGTCGCGTGCCTGCTTGGCCTCCATGTACACCATCTCCATCTCGCGGCGGCGCTCGAAGAGCGAGTCGATCTCCAGCTTGTTGCCTGCGATGAGCTCATCGCGCTCCTTGAGGAACGCGTCCTCCATCTGCTCGAGCTCCATCTCGTACTCGTCCTGCATGTCGCGGTACTGCTGGCCCATGCGCTCGATGAGCTTCTCGACGTCCTCGGCCTGCACCTTAAGTGCCATGACGTACTCCTCGTCCTTGGCTTTGAGCTGCGACTGGAACTCGCGGATCACGGCGTCTTTGGACGCGATGATCTCGGCGCAGGACCGATTCTGCGCTTCCAGCTCGCGGTGCAGCTCCTGCGGCATGCTGAACTCGAACAGATCGGACCAGCGCATCTCCACCGCCGCGTTCTGCGTGCCGCTATGGATGGCTTCCTGCTGCAGCTTCTCCACGCGGGCATGGCGCCGCGTCTCCTCCTCGATGCGCCGTCGGTTCTCGAGGTCGTCGGCCTGCACGCGCACGCCCGTGACCTGCTGGATGCCTGCCAACTTGCGTCGATCCAGCCGGTTGAGAGAATCCGCGACCTGCTGCTGGCCGCGACTCATGCGCTGGGCCTCCGACACGTGCTGCTTGCTCTTGCGGGTCTCGTCGTCCTTGGACGCATTGCGCGTCTCGATGCGCTGGCGTCGCGTCTGCACGCGGGACTCGCGGTCGTTGCCATCCTGGCCAGAGGACGAGGCCGTCGGGGGATCGTGCGCCTTGGCACCTGAGCCAGCGGAGCTGCTCATGAGCTTCTCAAATGGGTTACTTTGGTACTGTAGCCATCTCCCTCAAATGAAACGGAAGGGGTACGGTTACTTCCATCCACTTCAAGTTACGTGCTGGTTACGAAAGGCCTCAAGCGACAATCGTGCAACATTCCGTAGCATATTTGCAAGGGAAAATCAGCCTCATGCGCCCCTCGATGGAGGGCACGCGCCGCGCCAGCGCGCCGACGCTGCTGCGCGCGGTCCCAGAGGAGCACTCCAGTCGCAGTACGTGGTTAAAGCACTTCGCTAGCGGATCTGTCTGGCTGCGGCGTCCATTTCGGCCCAGGGACTGACGTGCAACGTGCATTTCTGTAGCGAGCAGCATCACTGAGGAAGACGCGCAACGGAAGCGATGGATCGCGCGTCTGACTGCGTTCTACTGGGCGCACGACCCGCGACAGGTAAAGCGCGTTGAGGAGCTGCTGGATCTGCATCGCGATCGAGAGGAAGCGCTGCTGCAGCGCGTGCACATGCAGTTTGGTGTGCGCGACTTTGGCGGAGAGGTCGCGGTAGACGATCTCTACGAGCACGAGCGGTACTCGTACTTCTCTTTCTCCTGGGGCTCCTCGTATCCAGGTCGGTGATCTCTGTATCCCGCTTTCTCTGGATGCTGCTTAGCTAATGGTACTATTGATCAGGGCATTTGCTTCCGACTGATCGCCACCGATGGAGCGGACTGCACGGCTCTCCATCGAGCCAGACGCGCGACAAGATCGAGCCGCCATTGCCTGTGAGCTGGTACTGGGCGAGCGACTGGGAGGTGGATCTCTCGTATCCCAACTGCGACGCTGACGGCTGGATCTACGCCTTTGACTTCACAACGTACGTTATCTTGTTCCTGTTTCAATACCAGGAGAGACGGATAGTAATGGAGCCATTGCATCTCTAGGATCAACTTCATGGTCAAGAACCACACCACACGGAGCGTTCCGAAGACGACCGACTACGTTCGCCGTCGACGGTGGATCCGAAGGCGCCAGCGTGCAGAGAAGGCCCCAGCGTCACACAACTTTCTGCTTCCACCATTGCATCCGACAAACAAAGTGGCGAGAAACAAGGTTCCGTTGGCTGAGGCTCAAGACGTTGAGACTCAAGACGCAGAATCAGCTGATGACAATGAGCAGCAGCAAAGGGAAGAGGAAGATGATGGAGTGGTGGCTGATAACCTAGATGTGGACGATGACGAAGGAGAAGACTCTGGAGATGAAAGCGACGAGGAAGATAACGATGACCAAGGAGATGATGACGATGTAAGCGACAACCAAGAGGGCGACAGCCCTCACAAGCCTTCGATCCCACCAGTTCGTCGTAGGAAAGATGACTCGAAAGCGTCAACGCCGTCGCTGGTTCATTTCTCGATGAATATGGATAAAACGGAGATCGATACAGCTTGGAGCGCAGCTGTGAATGAGCTGGAGCACATTTATACGCAAGCCAAGGCCCGTCAGACGCAGAACCAGAAGAAGTGGAAAGTCAAGAAGGAGAAAATCCGACAACAGATTCATTTGATGGAGAAGACCATCGCTTCAATGCACACCTTCGCCGAGACCGAAGGCAAAGAGCAGCGTCGTGGCAGTGCAAGTGCTAACACTAGTCCACGACGGACATTCTTGAAATCACCATTAACTCGAGGTAATAATCGACAAGCGCTATCACCTGATGCAAAACGAGCATCGGAGAACACAAGTAAAAGCCCGAAGAGCGCTAGTGAGACCAGTGCGATCAATCTCACGACGAAGTTGAGACATGCGCAGTCCAAGTTGGATGCTCTCAAGCGCATGTACTGGCACCCTCGTGAGAACAACTACACGCTTCGCTTTAGTGTAGATGGAATTTTCTACGGACTGCGCGATTTCTTCATTGAAAGTTTCAACAGTTCGTTTTCGGTCCATGTCAGTCACCAAACGAACGGCGCGCAAGGTATTACTCCGACCTGCAAGGTGGTCTTGAAGGGTCATACTGTGTGTTGTGGCAAACATGTAAAGGTCACGGGCGATAAGGGAACACGTGTGCCGAAATCGATTTGGGACAGCATGTATGTTGACACGGACTTCGAAGCCACCATCTACCTGATCTACGTGCAAGACGTAAACGAAGAAAGCTCCGTTTCAGGTGGAAAATGGGAATTTCTGTTCTCTTCTGACGCTTCTCGCGTGGAATTGACCAACTTCACACGGCGCGTGAAAGGAGGCATGGATCTGCCAGAGTCTGTCGTTCGCAAGCTTTGCTCCGATGTGCTGACCTCGCTGTTACGGGATCTGGTTCTCATCTATTTCCCGCCAGAGATCGCGATTTCCTTTGAGAGGCCACCCGGAAAATTGGATATCAATGGTGAAATAATGCTTACTGGGCCATCGATTGATAACGTCTTGGAGCGAGATATTGATTTCATTTACCCCACGGACCAAGCCGCAGCGTCTTCAGGATTGCCTAATATTGTGGCTGCAGCAGCACAAATACTGTCGCTTACGAGCAGTGACGATCATATGCATCAAGTCGCAGCGGTGCTGGGTCTTGCTCCATCGCAGCTGAATCTGCTCGTGGCGCTAAAGGATTGTGGTTTGTACCCACCGCCGTATAGCTTTCGCTCCATCGCATCTATTTGCGAACACTATAAGTCTTTCTTTGTTAAAGCTCAGCAAGACGATGAAGAACAAGTGCATCGATTGCATATTCTTTGGACGCAATTGCTTGAATTACTATATATCCGCAAGAAGCGAGTTCCAGCAAAGGCTGGAGATCCGCCGATGGAGCTGTTCGATATGAACACGCTGTTGCATACGATTGACCGTCTCGTGAAGAAGCCAGTGGCTGTCCAAATGACAGTGAAGCGTTTTCACTGCTCGGTAAACGCATTCCAAGTCGTGGAAGCCATGTCCAAGGCCTACGAACGGCTCGTGCTTGGCATCGATTTTAGTGCCCCGCGCGCAGCTAATGACAAAGGTTTCCTGTATGGAATCCGCTTTGGACGCAAGCCAAAGACTCCCGTTGGTAGAGGAGATGCCGCCGATGGGCCAATGTTGGATTCCAAGGTTCATATTCAGATGGACCCAGAATTCCGATCACGCCTCAAACAGTTTAGCCGCTTTTGCCGATCTTTAAAAGCAATTCTGGAGGTGATCAAGCAAAACCTGGACCAAGTGAGTGCCGAGTTTGCCGGTACTTTGAAAGGCACCGGCGACCAATGTGATCTCAAGGGCTTTTTCAAGGACGTCGAGTATTCAGGACCAGTGAATGTTGCACTCGCAGTGCCCCCGTGTTTTCTCGGCATGTATCGAATCGAGACAGTAGCCATGAGTAGCAACCGCGTCGGCCTGCAGATCGAGCTCATGCTGCCAACTACTGGTTCGAAAGACAACAACCAACAATTGACAGCAGCAGCAATTGAACCCGTGGGCCAAGTCTTACTTACTGATTTCGCAACAGACATCGTGCTGGATGTGGACGCACTCATGGAGCACCAACGCCAGCAAACCGTATCGAACGCCCACGAAATGACTGCGCCGTGGTCGCCGTCCAAGTCTTTCGCTCGCGAAGTGGAGAAGGAAGTGGGCAGTACAAAGCACACAGCCTTGACACTCAGCTTTGACACATCCACCGACAAAATGGACTTGGAGACCAATGATGCGATCCTCCGGCTCCCATCACACAGTACAGTGGATCTCTCTGGCGCACCTCTGCCATTTGGTAAAATCTCTCTCAAGGCAGGCAAGTTCACCAAGATGCAGGCTACAGCGAACGGAGGCGAATTCGCTTTGCGTATGGTGCCGCTCATCGATCTGCTCGTGACGAGCTACGTCCGCCCGTTCATCGCGAGCTCGTATCCGTCGTATCAATTGATGTACGAGTCCATCGAAGCCACTCTGCTGCAATGGCTCTGCTCGCCAGCGCTGGAATTGAGCTTTGACATGGTGTTCAAGGCCTTCATCCACGATGAGGACCAGCTGATCTTCACGTTCTGCGGATCGCCATTGCATCCGACGCCGACTACGTTCAAGGACGAAGTGGCGCTACTGCCGATCATTCTGGAGCTGGATGACCTGATCAATCGCTGGGTGGATGACCGGTATCCACCGTACGCGAATCCGCTCTACTTCTAAATTGGCTGTTGGAAATACAAGCGAGATACTTACAATTCGATAGTCAAGCGGAAAGAAAATGCTTTTTCAAATTCCATTCTCGTCTCCAAATAAAAGCAGTAGCAACGTGCTTTAGACGCTTTCCATGACGATGCCGGACAGCTCGGACGTGTGGCTGCTGCCGTTCATGACGCGGATAGCGTGCTGCAAGTGGCGCAAGCGGTCGATCAGTCCCTTCATCACCATGTTGCGCTCATAAACCTCCTGTACAATCACAGCAATTCATCAGCACGTCACTCTTCTCTCACGATCTCATATGCATCCACGTACTCGGCGCAGCTGATTCCGTCGCTGGCGGAGCTTCTCCATCGTCTCCTGCTCATAACACACAGCAAGCATCAGTCCAATTGTAAGCTGAGGCCCATCAAAGACTCTACCGTTTGCTTCTGCTGCTCTTCACTGGGCTCTGGCTTGGGCGTGTCCTTCTGCTTGAGGAGCTCCAGCAGTTCCGTGCTGATCTTGACGTACTGGTTCTTGAGCGCCGCGATTTTGGTGTACGTGTCCTGGATCTCCTCGGGCAGGTACGGGATCACGGGCTGGCCGATGGCGCTGCTCGCGTGCGTCGGAGTGGTCGCGACGCCGTTCCCGTTGGCCTCCAGAGCGCTGGTGTTGTCGATCTCCTGCGGAGACTCTGGCGGCGATCGCGACGGCGACGGCGACGCCGGGGCCGCCGAATCGGTGGCGAAGAGCTTGGAGCTGGGCTGGAGTGGCGGCTTGAGGTTCATGTACTTGGCCTCCTCGAACACGTGGTAGGCCACAGCCAGCAGCTCGTGCAGCAGCTGCTGGCCGCTCTTGCCACTGCTGGCCACGACGGAAGAAGAAGCGGAAGGCGCCGCCGCCGGCTGCAGCGACGGACTGGGAGCGGCCGGTTGCTCCTCCATTATGCTAATGGCGCCGACTATGACGGTGGACCTAATGCAATGTGGACCACACTACAGTTTCCCATGAGTAAAACCCACTTGGTAAATGGGTTATTTGATTGTAATTGGGCTAAATAGTGGATTGAGAAAGTGAATAACCCAGATCGCAAGATGAGCTCAAGTGGGGACGATGGGTCCTTCCTGCGTCGACTGCAGACGCTCTTTGAGAGCGATCCGCTCATGTAGGACGCTGGTGCTTTGGATACCTTGTGGCCATGGACGTTGCTGATGGATCAAGCTGTCTATTGTGCTGTGTAGAGATGAGATCGGGATCCTGTTCACGACCGAAGACGAGAGCGAGACGGACGTCGAGAGTGCCTTCATACTCGAGGACCATAAGCTCGGCGTCGTGTTTGCGATCGCACCACGACTGTTCCGTGAAGCGCGCAACCAGTTCCACCTCTGCAATAACGCATTCAAGTCCAGTGGTGGTGAGGACCCAGAGCAGACGCGCAAGCAGCTTCTGCACTGCACACGCGTGTTGCTGCTGCTCAATGGCGACTTTTACACGGCCTGGAACACCCGGTACGCTCTCGTATTGCCTGCTTCTAGCAGCTACCCACTCACGGACCTGGTTGCAGGAAGGCCTTTGTGACCAAGGGCTGGCTGGAGGCCGCGCACGAAGTGCAGTTCTGCGATCTGGTCTTCACGCTGCACCCCAAGAGCATCGACACGTGGGCCTACAGGTGCGTCAGTCGGCTCGCAATCTGATCGCTCTCTGTGTCTTGGACTCATAAGCGATGGTTTTTCCTGCTTGTATAGGCGTTGGCTCGCTACGCGACTCTTCGCTTCGCTGTCGGGTGAACAGCTCACGGCGTTCTATCACTCACAGATCGCTGTTTGCAGCAAACTCGCGGAGCTGAAGCCGCGCAACTACCACGCCTGGAGCTTCCGCCATTGGCTGCTGTCCAAGTTTGCTCTGATTGATCCTGTACTGCTGGATGGGGAGCTGGAGGCCATGCGCCAATGGTGCTCGTTGCATATTACGGACCATTCCGGCTGGAACCATCGCCAGCATGTGCTGAATCTGTGCATGCAGCTGAACTCCAGCTCGGCTGATGGATCGCTGTCGAGAAAGACGATCCAGCTGATGCTGGACGAGCACGAGTATCTCTCATCCATCCTGCTGCTGTATCCAGAGCACGAGGCGCTCTGGTGCCATCGCCGATTCATTTTCTCAGTGCTTATTCGAGATCTTTCCTGTAGCGAAGGCGAGTGGAGCCGAGAGACCGATGCGATCGTGAACGAGTTCGATCCGGCTCTGATTCTCACACCAACACAGGTCGACTCTGCGTGGAAACCCATTCGCGAGGCGTTTGATGGAACGCTAAGAGAAAGACACAGCTCTCGGGCACTGGTGCAAGAAAGCCTCGTGGCCTGGCAGTGTGGGAACCGCTTTGCGAGACGATACGCGCTCTGGTGTCTCGATCGCCTTCAAAAAGGATCTCGTTCCTCTTCGGCTCTTGCGGGTCTCTCGCAGCGCTTACGAGCTCAATCAAAGCAAGACGACTCGGTGCTGCTGAACCTCTGGTCCGTGAGCTAGAGAAAGAGAACCCACTCACAGTTAGAAGCAATCAGTCACTCAATTGACGGGCGAAACGGAAGAACGCGTGCATTACTTTTATCCATGAATTATCCTTGGTCTTGCTTCCTTGCTCGCGTGCGCTAGACGCCACTGGAGATGAACTGCGCCACGCCGTTCACGATCGTGTCGGAGAAGTGGTAGAGCAGCTCGAGCTCCCAGTCCGTGCCCGTGCCGTACTGCTGATAAATATCGTATAAACTCACGTAGTCTTCGAGCTCCTGGTCAAACTGCAGATCTCGGCGCGGCGCGATCGGCGCGCTGCTGGACGCTGCGCTGGCTGCCACTGCTGCGCGGAGCCCACTGATCTCGTAGTTCTTGGCCGAGAGCACGATGCACATGTTGGCCACGTTGGTCACTTTCAGCGCCTCGCAGAGATGGTTCTTTAACGAGCGGATCTTGAGCTTGTACGACGTCGAGAAGCGCGACCGGGCCAGCTTGTGCGCAGTCGGCTGTTCTTCGTGGTGCAGTGCCATCCGCAGATTCACTCGATCTGCCGGCTTCTCTTCCTTGGTGCCTTCCACGCGCGCTCGCTTGGTGCCGTTGCTACTGGAGCTGGAGCTGGACTGGTCTTTCGAGGCTTCTTCCGACGACCCGGACGATGAATCGCCTCCGGTCGTTTGCGCATCGTCGGCAGTCGCAGCAGCTCCATTGGATCGCGGTGTCGACCGTGACGTGGGCGTCGTGGAAACTCGGCGCTTGTTGTTCTAAGGACGAAGGAAGGAATCAGTTGGACACACTCGACTCAAAATACAAAGCAATCAGGCTCTTCTTACCACGCGTACATGGCGGCGGATGGTCGCCTGGTTCTGCAGTCCGCGGCGCGTGGACTCTGTGAGCGCGTTGTTGAGATGGTGCGCGCGGTTGAGCTCCTCGATGAGCTGGGCCTCGCGGCGCTCAAACTCCTCGACGTTCGGGATGATCTTCTGGATGAGCCGGTCGAAGTTCTCGTCCTTGCGCAGCGACCGCTTGGACGGGATGTGCTGGCGGCAGGACGGGCACTCCTTGCGCGCGCTTCCGATGCACTTCTGGATGCACTCGCCGCAGAACCGGTGCAGGCACTCCATCACGACCGTGGCCTTCTGGATGATGCCGAGGCACACGGGGCACTTGAGGTCCGAGCGCAGCGTGTCCACGGGGATCGTGCGCGCCACCTTGGGGTCCACCACGGGCGCGCGCGGTTGGCGGTAGATGTCGAACAGCGTGCAGCCTTCCACCAGCACCTTCTCCTCGTACTCGCTCTGCTCGTTGAACTGCGCGTGCGGCAGGCTGCGCGTGAACTCCTCGTAGTCCTCGCGCGTGAACGTGTACGGGTTGCGCGGCGGCGACGCACTGCTGCCACGGGCCACGTCCATGTCTGTCGCTAAGCCACAGTCCACTGAGTCCGTCCACAGAGCCACGAAGCGGCGGAAGAGCCCAGAGCCAACGCAAGCGGGGCGGGAGGGACGATGGCGCCAAAAGCACGAAACCACACGGCGAGTCGACTAAGACCATGATTGGTCGGCTAGGTGACTCGAGTGGAGTTGATTGCTGTAGTCGATGGATCTAGTCGACTTGATGGAGGGCTGCAACGTGGGGCCAGCTCATTGAGACCGCGGCCGCACGAGGGGGAAGCCGAGAGACGATGGCGCCGAATTTCAAGATGATGGCGCTGACCATGGGCATGGCCTTCGCCAGCAACCAGATGCTGGACTCGGCCAATCCCAGTACGTCTCTCTTGCTGCCTGGCATTGCTTTGGCTTGTATGAGACTGAGAGACTGATGAATGACTACAGCGCATGCGATGCTGGTGCGTCTGGTGTACGGCCTGGGCCAACTCTTCTCCTACGGCGTGCTCACGTACATGTACTTCAAGGCCAAGGTGCGTCTGATGGAGCTCATGGGGATGAGACCTTGCTGCTGGATGCTGAGCTGCAGATGTGGCTGTTGGTGCAGAACAACACGGAGCCTGGTGTGTTGACAGTCAAGGAGGACATGGGCTTTGGCCAGGAAGGCGAGCGTGAGGAGAAGATCACGATCTCGGAGCACGACCAGCGCGCCTGCCTGAAGGAGTTCCAGAAGGTGCGATGCTTGCACGCTTTCTCTATCAGCAGGCGAATCCGTCTAACTCTGTGGCTCTTGCGTAGTTTGGCATTGGCACGGCACTCACGGTCTTCCTCCACTGGAAGTGGGGCTTCTTCCCGCCGCTCGTGATCCAGACGGTCACGCAGCCGTACAACGTCTTCCAGTCCAGCCTGGCCAAGGTCACGTTGCTGGGCGAGCGCTCGTGGGGTGAGCTGCGCCGTCCGTGGCGCGACGCTGCGGCCTTTGGCTCGCAGTGGAACTCCTGGAACGACACGGTGCAGTCGGCTCTCACGGGCGAGCCCGTCGTGCGCCCCAACAAGAAGGCTGCCAAGCGCGAAAAGGCCGCGGCCAAGCGCAAGTCCAAGTAGACTGCCGGCCTTGTAGTGGTGCTGGAGCCCTTCTGTCCTTACTCGGAGCAGAAGAGCAAAGGTAATCAGCTGCATACGCTGCCTGAATAGACACGCTGTTGTTGATATACTCCTTTGGCTTTGATTCATCGCTTACAAGTCTCGCGGCGTGAGCTCTTCGTACGGAACCTTCTTGACCACGCGGCCTGTGCGCAAGAGCAGATCGAAGCGATCGCTTGAGCGCAGCTTCGTGATGCGCGCCTTGTACGTCTGCTGCGCTCGATGGCGCTCCTCTGGCGGGTTCCAGAGCACTCGATCGCCCTTTGCGAAATGGTAACGTGGTCTCTCGGGCTTCCTCACTCGCTCAGGAAGCAGACGAATGCGCGGAGCACCTACAGAGCGAGCGATATCTCCGCTTGTGGCTTTGATATCGTAGAAGTGCGTCTCGTTCAAGCGTCGCAGGATCCGACCTCGACGCCATTGTTTGTCACTTGCAGCGTCAAAGCGAACGCGATCACCTCGGTAGAAGATCGGAGTCCTGTCGATAGCTGGCGCTGGCGAACGTGGTCTAGGCAGCCAATGCTCCTCAGGCTCGCTCTCAGAGCTACTAGAAGAGTCTGTCAAAGGCGTGAACGTGCAGGAAGAGTTGACGTAGGTTCTGCGAAAGCCGTCAGCTTGAGGATTGATGCGCATCAGCTGAGTCAGCTCTACCACGTTCTTCAGCATTGTATCATCATCGTGTTGGTACGGAGTTGAACGCTGCTGCTTTGGGTGACTAATGATCCCACTTGATGGAGCTAAGGCACAGACACGTACGTTTACCGCCTCTCCGTTCCATTTCACTGATTGGGAAGCCGTTGGATTGGAACCGGTAGGTAACTTTGCACCAGCCAAACTGGAATTCGCGTTGGCAAAGTGCTCTAAGTAGTTGCTAATACGCGTCTTCTTCGGACTGGTGATGTTACAAGGGCCTGTTGAGCTCAAATCCCCCACTATTCCTGTTGATACATCGCTTTCATCGCTAATTTGAGCTGAAAGTTGCAGTGCGTCGACTATCGGAAGCTCTACGATTCCACATAAAGGTGGCGCGCTTATGCTGAGTTGTGTTTCCGAAGGCAGAGCAGTTGGTGCTTCTACAGAGAAACTCTCTTGGCCCGCAGGAATTGCGATCGTGTGGTTCGCAGTACCTGGATTCGATTCCAACACGACAGGATCTCCTTCTGCAACTGACGAAAGTGTCAGAGATGTATCGCTCTTCCCTCCGGCTGAAGATGAAAATCTGGGCCTTGCTCTAGCCTCTCTGGGCGGCATGATCCACTGATTCCACGGTAAGCTCTCGCTTTGGTTGTCAGCATTCCCCAAAACTCTCTTCTGGTGGTTGACGGAGTCGTCTTCGAGAAAGAACCGATCGCATTGTGGGTCGTACACAACGCGGTACAAACCATCGCTCTGCAAGAAGGTGAATAATGCTTCCTTGGTCAGTCTTAGTTGTGTTCTGGAGCTTCCCACACAGGCAAAGAGCACGAACCTGTGAGATTGGAAGACCACTGAACTCCTGATCGTCTCCCATAGCTCTTCACAAGCGAAACGACGGCACCACGACCATCCTCGTCATCTTAAATTAAATTTGGCGTCGATTCAAACGAAACAAACTCTACTGCACAACTTCAATGTGTGAATTCTGGAAATCCTTTGGAGAAGATTGGGCCAGCTTATAGTCAATACAGTTGAAATAACAACGTGAAGCCCAATGCCAATTAGTCATCCAACTAAGGTGATCAACTAAATCTGCAGCGCATAACAAGGATCAACATGCACTAAGCCTACGTCTCAACATCTCCTTTCGAGCAACACGGCAAAGAGTATATTTTCGAATGACGTACGTACATAAAGCGCGTGAGGTCTCTTCCGGAGTGACGTGGAGGCCAAGTGTCAGCTGAAATCGACTGGGGGTCGTCAAGGGTGAGAAGTCTTTATTTATTTTGGCTGGGCATGCTCCTGAATTATGGAATGGTACCTTGATTCTATAAACCTGATTTCAGATTTAATTCGACAAGGGGTTCAAATGAGCATTCGTGGGTTCAGACGTTGCTGGCCTCACAAGCCTTGCAGTGCATCGGCTGTGCGGACAAACGCCACTTGAACCCGTCACATCCATAAACAGAGCGAAGCAAGTGTGATGTTGGCGTCACCTTTTGTATCAACTTCCGTTTTTCTGGACTAGCTGATCTGTTGTTTGAGGGCGAGATGAATAGACTGGATCGGTGAAAACGTTCGCAGTTGCCACCTTTTGAACCGTGGTATCAATAATGATTTGAAACGCCTGGGTTCACCTTTCGGACCTCTGCGTTCATGCCTCTCAGTTTCCAATTGGCCTCGAGACGATCAAGTCGCTCTCAAGGCTATCGTAGTTATGACTGTCCAATATGCTCGACCACTCTTCGTCCTCTTGGTGCTGCTTATGGCCGCTTTGGCTACGGCTCAAGACTTGACATGGGCTGCGTGTGATCCGACAACAGTTCCAGCTCAAGTCAAGTATCCTGTCGAGTGCAGCGATTTCAGTGTGTGCAAATTGCATGGTTCATGCG
This sequence comes from Elongisporangium anandrum, assembly GCA_023337935.1. Taxonomy (NCBI): domain Eukaryota; phylum Oomycota; class Peronosporomycetes; order Pythiales; family Pythiaceae; genus Elongisporangium; species Elongisporangium anandrum. Next base: position 14,564 of record JAADXR010000168.1, on the reverse strand, counting down.
AACAATCCGATCAAATCAAATTGATTGTGAGACGAATTCGCGCGACATCGACAGCTCTATTCGATTTCTGGGTGATTCCAGGAGGTCCGGGGGAATCGCATATCGAAAGTGAGTGGCTGCGAATTCCTTCCATTCACAACTGCATGCTCACATTTGCATCCGTGGATGCATTCAGGTCTCTCCGTGGCGGCAGGTTTCTTTGAGCTATTCGGAGGGCAAGCCAACATTCTCACAATTGATCACAGAGGCCTCGCAGACAACTATCCTCTTGCATGCACAGTCGAATACGCGACCGTGATCTCGCCTTTGACTATCAAGCGGTGCTCCGACTCGCTCAAGCAGAATAAGATCAACTTGAATCTGTTCTCGACGACGAACGTGGCTCAAGACTACACCGATTTCATAGAGACGTTTGGACACGCTAATACGTACGTGCTAGGCGTCAGCTACGGGACTGTGGTCGCTCAGCGCATGATGCACTTCCACAAGTCGAACATCAAGGGCTATATTTTGGACGGCGTCGCTGTGTCAACGAATCCGACACTTCCAGTTACGTTTTCCGAGTGGGAAGTCCATTTTTCTGTTGTCGCGCAGCGCTTCTACTCCAGATACGCACCAGAAGCCTTGACAGCGTGTCCGACATGTTTTCCTGATGGGCTCAAGACTGAACTGAATAATTTGATGACTCGCCTGGAGAACAATGACCCGAAGCTGGCCGAATGCTCAGCAATCCTTCAAGAAACAATGCCAACTCACGATTCCTTCGACACCAAGCCATCCGTGGCTCTCAGAAAGTTGTTGGGAGCAATGGTTATGCAGCCATATGTGTTGAGACCTCTTGTCATGCCCTTGGTTTATCGGATTGGTCGGTGCAACTCGGAAGACATTACAGCTTTGACTACCGTCAAGCTACACTTTCAGGTCTCGACGACCAATTCAACGCAAGTGTTGAATATTTTGGCACCCCTCGTTAAATTCTCAGAGATGTGGGAGCAAACTCCGCCTTCGCTGCAAACCATGCAGTCCCGCCTGGTCAACGGGTTTATCACGAGCGGTGCCGGCTACGATTTGTACTATTCGTACTGCGCTTTCTCGAGAGACACGTCCGATGCCTGCGCCGGCTTGGAGTACGCCACCGAATCCTACGATCCAATCATGTACAAGAGGGATCCACTAACAAACAAGCCCGCGAATCCGGAAGGCGCAGCTGTGCTGATTTTGAACGGCGAACTCGACTTCCAAACCCCGTTTGAATACGGTAAGGAATTGCACAAACAGTTGAGAGCCGCTGGAGTACCGACGGAAATGGTGTCGTTTGCTCACACTGGTCACGCTCAAATTATGACGTCTTGCGGACCGACAGTGGTCAAGCAATTTCTGGAGCAAATGATCGAATCAGGCTCTGTGCAGAGTGCGTTCGATCTATCCTGTATCGACACGACACCGTTTGTTCCGGATGCCACCGTTTCCCAGAGTTTCTTTGGAACTACGGACGCCTACGGAATATTGACGACCAGTTCGACACTGGTGTCCAATGTTGCGGAAAGCCACGCTTTCAGTGACCCAACTTCCGTCGGAATAATCTGCATGTGCGCTTTGGTGGTCGTGGCAGCAATCGCAGTCGTGTACAAGAAACGAACGCGGATCGCAGTTGCGAAGCCTGAGCTGGGTGAGGCCCCTCTATCACCAACTCGAACAAGCCCAAACCAAAGTGTTGAAATTGATGCAGATGACCAAGAGTGCGCTCAAGAATGCTCGCTGAATGAGCCACAGAGCAATTTGCAAGTAGTCATCTTAGATGGGCTGGCTTCAGGCTGAGCAACTCTCTGCATGCGTCCCATTGATAGGTAAAAGCTCATATGTGCTGTGTTGAAACCAGTAGCGTCGCATTTGCAATAGCCTCAAATTCGCTTTCATTTATTGCATCATGCCAGCCATTTACAAGGGTATTCTTTCGTTAAGTATGCAGATTGTTACGTGCCTAGATGAGCAACGGGCTACTGATGACCGAAAAGCCCGTGGCCACACCGCCTTCGTCCGTTCCTGAGAGCTTGGTGCGCAGCAGATGGCCGGCGTGCTGGTTCACGATCTCCTTGCCGTCGTCAAAGAGACACGTGATGTACATGCCGAGTTCGCTGAGCGTCTCGCCACTGGCAGCAGCTCCGTTGCGGATCAGCACGGCCGGGTTCGTGTTGGGGAAGATGCGCGACATGAGAATGTACGACTCGAGCTCCGACGGGGTCATCGTCTGCATCGCGACTGCGACGTCCGAGCCGTAGAGGTTGTTGCCGCCGCCTTCGCGCTGGGGCTTGAGCACGAACGCGTTCGGGTTGGCAATGGCCATCTTCTTGGTCTGTTCAGTCTCTGCCGACTCCTTTTCGAGGCCGTAAAGACCAGCGAACGAGGTCTCAAGGAGAGAAGCTTCGCTCTCCGACATGAACTTGCGCAGCACAGCGGGGGCCGCGAGCGCCTGCTGCACCTTCTTGGTGCCAGCCAAGTGGTACGCGATGGGCGGGCACTTAATGGCGTACGATCGCTCCAGCAGCGTGCGCCCTTCCCATTCGGCTTCGCTCGGGTAGTCGTTGGGCGTGTACGCCGAGCGGAAGTACGCGACTGCGACCTCGTGGCCGTCGATCACGAGCGTGCGCTTGGCGTCGTCCTTGAGCACTCCTCGGGCGTTCACTTCCGCGAGCGTTCGACGCAGCACGCGGATGTCGTAGTGGTCCCAGAGGTTGTACTCGAGCCATCGCTGATCGATCGAGTTGGCTTCGTTCGGCTGCACGACGAAGAGCACGATGGCGCTGGAAGAGACAAAGCCAAGCAAGTTAGAATCGCACCAAAGTAGACACTACCAGGCACACAGCAAAACGTACTCCTTGACACCGTAGTGCTCGTGTGCAGCAGCGAGAGCACGCGGGAGCTCTTCCTTGGCGGCATTCGAGGGCAAACGCGAGCTAAACTCGACCGAGGGCACGCCGTAGTACTGCTCAAGGGCAGGCAGATCTTCTGCCAGGCGGCTTGTCACGTAGCTGCGTAGAAATCAGTCAACCGCTCACTTAGTATCGGCTGCAGAGGTGATATGGATGGAGGAGCCCAATGACGCACCGGTGCAGCTGCGACGTGAGCGAACTGATGCAGCCAAACGAGGACGAGATGGTGTTGAGCTCCACCTGCAGCAGGCGCTGCGTGTCGCTGGGGATATCGGCCTGCGGCTCGTGCAGCATGTAGTCGGATCGATGGATGCCCAAGTAGGCCTTCTGGCGGATGCCTTCCTTGTGCACGAGCTTCGAGAGCTCCAAGAGGCGGGCCGTGAAGGCGTCTTCTGCTACGACGCTGCCATTATCCCACGTCAGAATACGCGCCCACAAAACAACCGTAGCTCATAGAGGCTCACCTCTCCAGAGTCTCATGCAGCCACGTCGGATCACGACTCACGCGATCTACCAGACGTCCGTACACAGGCGACAGCGCCACGCCGCGCTCAAACTGCGCCTTAGGGAACTACACATATACGCAATCTCAGTGAGTGCATGCAGGCAGCACTTCCATCTCCAAAACACGGCTTCTCTACCTGCACGGGCAGCAGACAGAACGGGATGTGCGCAAACGCCGTCGCCTCACTCTTGGCGCGCACCAGCAAGCCGTGGGCGGCCGCCCAGGACACGGCATGCTCGATGAGCTCGTCCACCTGCGCGTTGGAGAGCCCCAGAACGGCTCCGTGGTTCACAGCGGCCGCGTCTCCGGCCTGCGGGCCCGCGATGGTCGCCAGTAGATCCGCCATCTTCAAATGATTTGATCTTCTGGTCCAAAGGCGCTTGGAGAGTCGTACCGTGCCCGCAAGAAGACACAATCCACCTCCATTCGTAATCAAGTGAACAAGTCGACCTGTGATAATACATAACCCTAGTGTTTTCAATTCACCAATCAGCGCAGAGAGCTGACATTTGCTGGCAATTTTGGTTGAGTGAATGATGGATATGATTACGAATCAGGACGAATAATTATTGTAGAACTTTATAGATCGCGTGCACCACACCACTTCAGACTTCCCAGCGTCTGCTCACAGTACCAGGCGCATGGCAGCGAGTAGCAGCAGCAGTGCGAGGCCGTAGGTCATGACCTGCGTGATCACGCGGCAGGCCATCAGGTCCGCTGGGTCCAGCTGGCCCTCATGCGCGATGCGGCGCTTGGCCAGCACAACCGCCATCTCGCGCGCCTGGGTCTCGTACGCGTCACGTTCGTGGATCGCAGCCTCGGCCTGCGCATGACGCCGTCGCAGAGCTTCGCGCATGGGCTCTTCGTGCCATTCCGGCAGGACCACGTCTTCAGCTGCAACAGTTGGGGCATCCTGCTTGGTCTCTTCCTCAGCTCCAAGCGCCGTGCGCGTGCCAAACGCGAACGAGATGGACGCATTGTCGTCGTCTTCATCGGCAGCGTAGACCTGCTCGTCTTCCTCGTCGTCATCCGTCTGCAGAGCGCCGGTGTCGTTGACTGCATCCAGAATGCGCTGGATCTCGCCAATCATAGCAGGATCGACGCCCATTTTCAGCAGCACCTCCTTCTCAATACGCGCAGAACGCACGGCTCTCTTCTCGGCTCGCTTGGGCATGGCTCGCGGCGCAGCGTCCGGTTTGCCCAGACTGCTGCGACGAGTACGTCCCCGCGCCGCCTGTTGCAGATCGCTCGGCCGTTGGGCAAACGACACAGCTTCGGAGAAATTGGATTCGGTTTCGTACGTGGTCTCCGAGACGCACGACTTGGGCGACATGAGCGACTTGCTCTCGCCCACGAAGCTCGTCTCAGTGTCTTCCGCATGCGTGACTGAGATGCTGGGCTCCTCCGCGGGGCCTTCCTTGGCTTCTTCCTCCTTCATGCCTTCGACCTCCACCGCATGCAGGATGTTGGTGGCGACCTCAGCCAGGAAGATCGACGACTCAGGCGAGGCGGCGACTTCGCAGAGCTGGTTCACGCATTCGCCCGTCGTGTTGATCACGCGCCGGCCTTCCTGACTGGCGAAGAAGTCGATCACGCTCTGCACGGTCTCAAAGAATTGCGCCGTGGCGCGTTTGCTCTCGGGCGTGTTGAGCGCCTGCGCGACCTTGGACATCGTGGCGACGGTGTTCAAGAGCACGTCGCGGCCATGGGGCGAGACACTGGCAGTCACCAGCTCTTCTTTCAGTCGCTATCCAAGGACACAGCAGTCGCATTAGCTCCAGCGACAGTCGCCTGGTATCAAGAACAGCGCTGCTCTTTTACCTTGGTGGTGCCTGTCAACGCTTGGCCAGTCTCGGCATTCAGCACACCAACAGCATTCGAGACGGCCGTGGTGACCAGACGCGTAAGATCGCGCGCACCCTGCGGCGTCATCTGCTTAATTCGCTGCCAGATGAAATAGCTCAGCACATACGGATTCGCCACTGAGTTGGCCAGTCGACTCGCCACGGGACTCACAACGTTCGCATCGACCTGGCTCGTAGCCCATCTGCACCAGAAACGCGCATGCACACACACCATGAAGAGTCAGATTCCCATGGCTATATCTATCGCCACAGACGTCCAAGCGCGAGTGGCGGGCGGAGGAAAGCAAGAGCGCTCTACGCACCGCACGGCGTTGCCGATCATGGCCATTGGCGATGGATGGGCGGCAGGGAACGCTGTTCCCTTGTGGCCTCTGGTCGTCGGTCGAGTGCGTCGCTTCTCCTTCGTTCTCGATCGGGTGGGCGAAGGTGCGGTAGACGGGCACGAGAGAACCCACTTGCGACAAACCGACTAGGTCGTTAATCTGTTTTGGCGCTCAAATTCCAAGTATAAAGACCATAAGTCGAGTCGCATGCATTTTAGTCGTGCTTGGCCCAACCTTTTTTGGCTCAGTCCAACTGTCGGTACGTGCGTTTTTAAACCGGATCTGTGACGACGGACGGTCACCTGGCGCAAATGAAGGTCGCACGAAGGTTGCGCGAAGCGCTGCTTGACTTCTTCCATCATTTTCGCAGGTGGAAATGGCAGCGAGAGGCCTCAACGGCGCGTCGACAGTGACGCTCAATGCGCGCTTCATCAAGTGCGCTGGCTGCAATGTGAACATCCCCAAGGAGGACATGCTGGCGCTGGGCAAGTGCACGGTCTGCGGACGACCGTACGAGACCGAGAAGATCACCATGGATGGCGTGAATGAGGAGTGCGTCGTCTTCCAGCCTAGTGAGAACACTGCGCCTTCAGCGGACACAGCGCCAATCAAGAAACAGCGCAAGCGCTGGGCTGTGCTGGTGTCTACCAGAGGCAAGACCTACTATCACAATACGGAAACTGGAGAAGACCGATGGACTGCGCCGCCTGATCTCGATGCCGACGCTGTCGACGATCCCTTTGGTACGTCCGTCATCTGTTGATTGTCGAATGACAATTGGCTTATGGATGTGTATATGTCTACAGTCCCATTCAAGAATGACGCTGTGAAGAATGCTGTGCTGCGTGAACACGCCAAGCAGGAAGCCGTGAAGCTCGGCGTGCCCATGGATGTCATCACGGCCGCTCAACGGCAGCAAGCGCAACAAGAAGCAGGCGCAGACCCATTCGCACCTCCAAAGCCAGTTCAAGCCACTCCTCCTCCTTCGTCTTCTCTCTCTAGGAACCATCTCCATGCAGAGGAACAAGAAGAAGAAGACGACGAAGAACATGAGCAGCCATCCGGAACCCAAGATGGCTCCAAATGCGTTCTCATGTAGGTTACACATGTTACAAACCGATTACAATAACTTTCCATAACAAAGTTTCATTTATCTCTTCAACATGTTGAAACCCCACTACCGTATCTCTTCGCATATAAGTACGAACCAAGGCGCCACAGTTGTTTTTTTTCTCACTTGGTTTCAGTATCGACAGGCGCAATGTCCAAGCCCAAGACGACGGTAATCAAGGACCGAGATGACGCCGCGCGCCGAGCCGCTGTGCTGCGCAAGATCGCGCAGTTCGAGGCCCACGGGGCGATCCTGCCGGCGGACGCGCACACGCTGCGCACACAGGTGCAGGACAGCACCAGCGGCCAGTGGCCAGCGGTCGAGAAGCGGCTGCAGCAGTTGGTCTGCGGCTGGAACCCGTACCAGGGTCTGCGCAGTAACGACATCAAGAGCGCCAGCAAGGGCGCGAACAGCAGCAAAGGCAAGCCCAGTGTGCCCAAGAAGCAGGACTTTTATGAGCTGCTGCAGCTGGAAGACCGCGAGAAAGCCACGCCGGAGGACATCAAGCGCCAGTTCCGCAGTCTGGCCTTGCGCCTGCATCCGGACAAGCAGCAGCAGCAATACGCAGCGCAGGCACTTGGGAGTGAAGGCATCACAAACAAGAGAGAGAACGATGATGGTGAAGATGAAGAGGCGTCGCTGCGTGATTCGACCAAGTTTGCTAGGCTCCGCTTGGCGTATGAGACGCTCAGTGACCCAGCGCGTCGAGCTGAATACGACGCCACGCTGGCCGAACAACGCGTCAAGGCAGAAGGCGGTGGTGTCGCGAGTCCTGAGCGTGGCGTGCGCGTGACCAACCAGATGCAGTTGGAAGCCAATACCGACTTTGCGTCGCTCGAGTGGATGGCGCGCGTCAAGCACAAGATGGACGTGATGGACCGCATCGCGGACTGGGCCAAGATGTTGGGCATTAATGCCACAGAGATCCGCTTTGAGACGGGCGAACCTTGTTTGGGCCGTGGATGCGGTAAGATTGTCTCGATGGATCGAGATCTCGAGTGCTATGGATCCCCTCGGCGCCGTGTGTACGTCTGTCTGCTGCACAAATACATCCACGCGTGTGACGAAGTCTGCACAAGCCACGAAGCGGACACGGCGCTGGATCGCAAGGTCTGCCCCATTCGTGCTCACTGGCTCGTTCAGAACTGGATTTTTGACCAGTTGCAAGCCCAAGCAAACTTGGTTGCTGCGCGAAATGCTGTCAATGCGGAGAATTTACAAGCCAAGAAGGAGGATATTGACGAAGAAACGAAAGAAGATATCGCAGATGCAGCGAGAGCCGCAGAAGTCAAGCACGAGCAAGTAATTGATCAAGTCGATCCAACTGTGGTTGAGCACTTTCAAAGCCCCACTTTGCATTCGATTACCGCCGGAAGCGATCTGGAATGTATGCTGGTAGCGTCTGAGATCCATTTGGGGGACACATTGACCAAGTTTTGTGTCTCCACTGCTGCCGAGTGTCGACGAGAGAATTGTTCATCGAGATTTCAATTTTTAGAGCAAGGCATTTATGCCTGTCGACGCCACGGAACACCTCACATCTGTACTTTTGAACAGTGCGACACGAAAGAACTGCAAGCTGGTCGGTATATTTGCTGGGTGAGTGGCTGCATGTACGGGTGGCAACGCGAAGAAGTTGGTACTGGTGTTCGCACGCGGCAGTTGCTCTATACGAACACGCATGGCGAGTCTAGTTCGATTGAAATGGAAGTGCCCACATTACTTCCGCTCGGTAAAATGGCGTCATATTTATTGACCGAGAAGAGTCATCGCTCAGCTGCATCGTTTTCGCCGCCCCCACCTGCTGAGAAGACATGGCACGGCGTCAAGCGATCTCATGAAGATGACGCCGGATATGACTCTGATTCTATGTCACCAAGACGAATGATCAAAAGACAGAAATCAGACACAGAGACATCACCTATCCGAGCTCGCATTCGTCGATGTATCGCGACCAAAGTGCACCAATCCGAGACCATGACGTTCTTCGTCTACATGAAGTTGCCTCCTGCTGTTGCCAACTTGCCGAAAGTGTCATTAGAGCTTCACAATTCGGATGATGAAGACTCTGATGATGAGAATGGCTCTAAGAAGATGGCTCCTATCAAGGACCGCACCAGTGGCCTGCTTCCAATTCGAGTGAATGCCAAACACACTGTGAATTATATTAAATATTGGATGGAAGAACTAACCGATCAGCAGATCTCGATCTGGGATCAGCAGATCTTTTGGGGAGACACGCTCATCGGTGAAGAAGACAACGTGATGCCATTGGAAGAGCACGGAATCGTCGATGGCTGCGTGCTCGAACTCCGTTTGCATGATGATTGTGCATTGCTGGTCTCAGCGTGGAACAATAGCCGATCGGGGGCTGCACCATCTGGAGTAACTGAGTACAACACTGTGCAGATCTCCAAAGAGGCCGAAGAAGATTTGGAAGATCACCAGGAAGAATTGACCAACGTTATCGCAGTCGAAGAAGAAGCCTTTGAACGCCGTCGGTTAGAGCGCAAGAGGGAAAAGCTTCAGCACACAGGCGCTCTAAATCACGTGGAAGTCATCGAATACAACGGATCCTTGCCGAGACTGGTCGGAATGATCCCGATCAATTCTCGCTTGAAGCAGTTGGGTCATCGGCAAAACAATACCACGACTAATGTTCAGGTGATCAAAGAGGAAGAACGAATAGTGACCAACGAAGTACAAGCATTGAAGCGCATCGCAGATGACGCCAAACCCGTGAAGTAATTCGTGCTGTATAATTGAAGACAAAGAAGCACGGTTGACTTAATGCATCATTAGTTTTTTCGTACTACGTCAAGATCTGAAAGCGCATTTGCCATCAACGAAGCGCCTAGGAAGTCTTCATCCAAGCGAATTGAAGGGTGAAATCCACTCCTGCACCAAGAAATTGTTAAATGAGTACCGACCATCCACTCGGCATGAGTCGCTTACCGAAATGAACCAGCGTCAGTTCCAGAATGTAAACGAACCAAACCGTCAGTCGCGCCAGAAGTTCGATGGCTTGGTTCTCCAGCACAAACGCCAGTATGTGTGCAGGTGAAAAGCCGAACTTCTTTGTCACGACGAAGTGAAGAGCGAAAAGTGAAAGTATTTCCAGCCATGCATAGATCATCACATTGAACGCCATCGCTGCAACATGCGCAAATGTCATATCGCGCGTCTCTGGATAATACGTGGCGCTCGGCAGTTGGAACAGGATCACGGCGTACAAGGAGTAGATCATCGGGATGATGGACTCCACGTACTCCACCAGCACGTGGTATTCACACTGGAACAAAACCTTGAGTGCATGGTGCACAAACTCTCGCTTCTCTGACACGCTGGTGGCACTCGTCGCGCTTTCCGTGGGCCCATTGCCTAGGTTCCTGAGATTTGGCTTGCTCCTGCTTGATGGAGAAATCTGAAGTGTTGTCGGGACTGGGTTGATAAACGCTTTTAAGGTGTGCAAGTGCAGAGGTGAGTGTATGCGGATTAATGAGCCTTCCTTCTGCTCAAGCACGCCAGGCTCGCTGCAGACCAAAAGAACGAGTTCCAGAAGGTTTTGAGGCGAATCGGATTGGTGCTGAGCTTGCATCCTTTGGAGATCGGAGAGCTGTTGATTCATCTCCCAAAACGCCAGCACCATCTCAAACCCATCGAACAGTATGATCGCGAGATACGTGGTGAAAGATTTGGCGCTCTGCATGGATTTCGTCAGGTACAACGCGTTGAACACCTCGACGGAAAAGACTGTGATTTCGGGAATGAAATCTTCAACGTGGCTCGCAAAGCTCACAACTGCAGCCTGCATGACGAGCTTGATTACTGGCAGTACAAATACCATCGCAGTCTGCTGCATCGGCTCCAGTCTCAAATAGATGGCACTGAACGCAGGGTAAATGCAGCACAGCAAGGTTTGAACCCCGATGATTCCCAGTTGCTGGCGCAGCTGGCTCCCAAGTGTTGGGTGCTTTCCGAACGTCGTGGGTCCGATCATTATCACGAACATGATCACGAGGACAGTGGAGTAGATCGGGACAAACCAGACGTATCCTAATGGAATTGGATAGACCCAAGCGCTGGCCACGACGCATTGGGCAAGCACGTAAACAAGTGCCGCAACGGTGGCTACGAAGACAGTCTTCGCCGTCGTCAGCTTGGATAGAGGCACCATTTCGTTTGTCTGAATAATCAAAGCGATTGAGCACGAGAAACCAATGAGTCCGAGTCGAATCCAGGCTCCGATATTGGCTTTCCACCCATCCTTGGGGTCTTGAAGCGGAATGCACTCGTGAACGACTGCGATCAGTAGAGCTGGCGCTGGCAGCATGAAACACACCAAGGCGACTCGGAGAGGCGATGCTTCATTGCAGTATTTGCTGAGCGCCTGGAGCCGCTCGACTGAGTACGTGCCTTTGTGAATCGGATGCAGGCTGTACAACGCGCCGACATATGTACTGCGGCCTTCTCGTGGCTTTTGTTCTGTCGGTGAAAGTGGACGGACGCGAGATGCTGCCAGCCTCATTTCGATTTGGCAGTTGAAGACGAAGACGAATTTGGTTTGACTTCACCAGCAGCAGCGCTCTTCATGTATTTGCGGAAAACGGCTATTCATAGCTGGAAAACTGTCCATGAGCAGTGGCTCACGTTCAACACAACAAGACGTCATTGGATTCACTTGATAAAGGCAAAGTAAGCGGAGCATCATCTCTATTCCTGCTGCAGAGTTCATATATTGTTTGTTTGCTTCGAAAGCTCACCTCGATATCAATAACAGCAGAACTAGCAAGGTAGTCAGGACAAAGCCAAACTCTCGACAGGATCGCTGTCGGAAGCAGCAGTCCACCCGTGCAGCACCTGATGTCGTAGTCTCCCGACGCTGCCTCTGTAAAGGAGCAGGACCCCGAACTTCGAATGAACTGCTCCATCTGGACGCAGGCGCATTGGGAAATACTGGACGAGTTGGAGGTCACAACTGAGCCGGGACACTAGATACACTTTTGGTGTGCGACGAACTGGTCTCGAAATTGAAGTCACGGTGATTTTTTTTATGACCATAGCTACAGTGGAGTGGTTCCACTGTCCTGAATGGAGTAGCGCGAGCGAAAGTCGCCGATCCCTGGGCTAATGGCAGCTTCGTTCACGTCCGGGTCGATAGCAGCCGTGACGATGCGAACAGCTGCATAGAGCAGACGCTGTCAGTATAGAGATAATGCCACCTCTTCGTGAGCGCGTACCTGGGTATAGCCGGCAAATAGCTGAGGTCGCGATCTCACTCGTGACGAGGCAGACGAAGAAAATGGACGATTCCTGCATGCCGTGGTCCAGAAGCCTCTGAACAGCCGCACACACTTCCGACCCAGTTGGGCACACGGGCATCATGAGGAACGCAGTCTTGCGCTCAATGTTCGGTGGCAGCTGCACACCGTCGTTTGTGGACGTCTCAGACCCGCGCGACCTCAGCGACAAGTAGCCTAGCAAAGATTAGGAGGATCAAGGGCGTGCTCAAGGCCGAGTGCTGCTCGTCTGTACCTGCTGGGCTTTCCGGATGGATCGCGCGGAAAGATGCAAGCATTGGGAGCGCGTCCTCCCCCAGAGCCACACCACAACTGGTCTGCGTGGCTTGGACGCTCTCACTAGGCGGGACTGGCTCAAACGCCCTTGAATCCTCACACGCGAGCGCTTCTTCAAGCAGCAATCTGGAACAGACGCGTCAAGTCAGCAGGAAGCGCATCAGGATCGACAACCACGGATCCGGACCTGATGGCTCTATCAGCGAAATGGCGAAAGGCACGCGGTCGTGTTTCCTTGCTCCGAAGTGCTGTCAAGAGAATCATCATGGGCAACGACCGCACTTCGTACACGACAGAGTCATCCGGACTATCAAGCCGCGTTATCCTGCGAAGAGACAGTCATTGAAAGTACTTAACACGTTGCATCACTTGGGGAAAGCTCTCATGGCGCTCGTACAACGGTTTTGAGATGGTCTGGTATCGCGTGCGCTTCGGATGCCGATCGACCGCCTTCTCCAAGATCCGCACGCGGTTCTTCTTGATGTGGCAGATCGCGGCTCTCGTGACGCCGAACTCTCGCGCGAGATTCGCTTGTGTCTCCCCCGTGGCCATGCGGCGGATGATGCTGCAGCGATCCTGCTCACGCAGATAGCGAGACTCCCTGCGGGATCCGGCGCCAGATGTGGCGGATCGGATGGACGGATCGGAGATGTGCTGGGGGTAAGCGCCGCTGCCAAGCTGTATTCCATGAGCGGCTGATCATATCGATACAGGGACCCAGCCACTCACCCGCTCGTACCATCGAGATGCCGCAGTGCCGTTGAACATCCGCGCACTTGAGACAGACGCTGAAGGTGGAGAGGAGAGGGCCATAGGCGGATCAGCCTGATCCAAGTTGGCTGCCACGCGTCGGGGCATGAAGACTATTAAATGCAGAGAGAAAGAGGGGTCGTCATTCGCTTTGTGCTGCGTGTCTCTTGTGCGAGATCGCTGACCAATCATACGATTGCGCATGGTATTTCGTGGGATATTGCTTAGAAATTTTCTGGTACGATACCAAGTTGCGTGCTTTTGCTAATTTATTATTTTCAGAACTGCAAGGTAAAATATAGGTGCCAGCTGACTGACGAACGAGCTGTTCGTTTTGTTTGTAGTATTTTATTTCACAGGATCATGAGGTTAAATCAATGAAACCCTGAGGTTCAATCAGGAAAAGGATGAGCTGATTCGCTGGGGGCAGAAAGGAGCCACCGCAAGCCTCGGGAATGGGTTGAAGCTCACTCACGAGTCACTCGGAACTGTGCGTATTTGGGCTGATGATTATTCCAGGCGACGATTACGGCCATCATTTTTGGATTCCCGTGAACAATTTGAAAATATCAGCAGCCACCAATCTCTATGCGCATTCGTCCCTGAGTCAGACCGCCTTGATTAACATCAATCATTCGTCCCTGAGTCAGGGCGCTCTGCTTATGCGCAGACTTTATCCGCTTTGAGATGCGTGCCTTGCAGGTTGTGGCAATTGCGGATCAGAATCATATACAAACTCCTTGCACTCCTATCATTCACGATTTGCACGGTAAGTTATTTTTTGTAGCGAAAATAACTAAAAACAGCAGATTTATAGCGAACTTGTATTTTAATGCTGCCACACTTGCCGCCCAACCTAAACGCAGTGCAAAGCTCAGTGCAGCTACATGTCTCTTCTGCTCGTCGAGGCAGAATGGATGAGAGCGCAGCCGCAGCTGTGGAGTTCCCTCGCGTAATTGTGTGAAAGTGCTGGTCTCTCTCTCACAGAGACACGTAACCACCGTCAGTACATTGAATGGATGGCTCACCCATGAATCAAGGGTTACCGTGAGTGTACAGTGGTTTCAGGCCTTGGGGCGTGTCGTCCCTCCCAGTCTGCGTAATCCACCGGTGCTGCCCTCAGAAATCGACCATGGATCGCATGCCTCAGCGCCTGGCAGACGTCCTGGAGCAGATCGCGCAGGCTGATCCGCCCTTGCTCTCGGTCCCGACGCCCAACGCGTGCGGAAAGCCACTGCGAGTGCAGCATCTGCTTGATGACAGCGCGGCCTCTCGGCTGTACGAGCGCGTGAGTGACTCCTTGCAGCGTCCGTGGTGTGGGCCTGAGACCAGCTAATGTATCGGCATGCAGTTTGGCAGCGAGGCTCAGAGCCAATCCAGCTCAGATGCGTCCTCTCGATCGGCTGATTCTGCCATCCCTGGCAAGGTCAGAAGCGCATCCAGCAAGCAGTCTCGCTATCTGCGTGAGCAGGATCGCTGCGACATCATCCACCGCATGGCCGCG